>CBVK0102065065.1:0-14994 GCA_900067695.1 Picea abies
GAAGCCTGAAGTCTTGAAGCAAAAGAGAAGACATGGCGGGGCAGGATGACATCTCCAGTGGTGATGTGGACCTTCCTAGACATGCCACGTGCCACCACCTTAGATGGTGAAAATCATACTATGTGGACCCGGAGGGTAAATAAGTCTGGAAATTAGGAATTCGGGAGACTAGAAGGAAGCAGGCGTACAAAATTTCGAAGCTCGAAATTACAGAATAACATGGCATGGTGATGTCATCAGGAATGATGTGGACCCATGGGATTTGTGCCATGTGTCAGTGGGTTTTGGACCCGCCAAATATTGAAATTTCATTTGGAACATGACATGTGTAAGCTGCTTGATTGGGCCACGTGTCTGTTTCTAATGTTACTCCACATGGACCTCCTCTCGAGTATGGGTGGTGGGGCCCTGATGGTCACAGTGGCAAGTGGCACTAGTTGTGAAATCCTGAGACTTGACACTCCGAAAGAATGTTTCATAAAGGAACGAAAGGAAGAACTTTCAAAAGTGTGTAACACCGAGGTGACGAGACGTAATGATGTCACCAAATGTGACATGTTAGTGTTCAAACATTGAAACCTGGGGGCCCAGAGGATGCATGGTACTAGATGTCGTAGTCCAAAGACCACTCCGAAAGAATGTTTCATAAAGGAACGAAAGGAAGAACTTTCAAAAGTTTCGTAACGCCGAGGTGATGAGATGTAATGATGTCACCAAATGTGACATTTTAGTGTTAGAACATTGAAACCTAGGGGCCCAGAGGACGCATGGCACCAGATGCCATATTCTAGAGACCGGACTCTCTAGAAGAATTGTGCTATGTTATTCATTGGAGGGACAACCCACCGTTAAAAGAAGAAAGGTAAGGGGAGGGGTGGGGAATCGATTACAAGTCGTCGATCTGAGTGATAATGATCACAACCAATGAGACTTGTGTGAATATTAAACACTATATGACAATAGTCATATTCGCTTGCTGAGGGTTATATTGCATCTCAACCATTGGTTGTTGATGAACAGTGGACCGTAGATCCACTCCCCACACTTCATGAGTTTGTCCATTCGACACTCCGGGGAGTTACAATGACTTGGGTTAGGAACTTTCGAAGCCTGGAGACCTGATGTCCCGAATAAGTGCCTATCGACCTAGAACTTGTCCACAACCCGTGGTCACATGGGCTGTGGGCTAAGAGAAAGGGTCTAGTGCTCGAAAACTGTGTTAAATAAGGGAAAAGGGGTTAGTAAGGAAGCAGGTGGGTTTCGTCTGGTTCAAACCCGCATCAAAAAAATATTGAAGACTTGGGAACTTTATGATAGGGTCTAGCAAAGATCTAAGAGCCATTAGCTTAGAGAAAAGATATCACTACACAAGAAGTGCATCGTAGAAGAATCACAAATTTTAAAGGATCATAGCTTTCTACTCAAGGCTCAAAATTGAGCAAGGAAGCCATGATTGGTAAGGTCTCGGAAAGAGGATTCCAGATGTAATGGTTACATTAAAAAAAAAGTGCTAGATATGTCTTCTGATAGAAGAAAGAAGGAAGAAGGACATGGAAAATCCTTTATTCTACATCTGAGATTTTTCAGAAGTCAATGGATCATATGTTGTGTTCGATAAGCAGCATGGAAACCCCAAATGGAATTCTTGTTGGGGAAGACAGTCCAGGTGACAATCTTTACACATCAAATGTAAATGATAGGTGGAGAAAACCATATGTGATACATAATAATGCATGAACCATAATTTCATATGGAGATTCAAAGCATGGGAATAATGAAGGTTTTATGGAATATGAAAGAGTTTGGAGATAATATGTGACATCTCCAATGATCAGTCCTACAGATTGGAGGTAGCACCTCCATTATTGCTATCAAAATACACAGTGGAAGCATGAAATGAAGGTCATCAAATATGGCATGACATAAGTTGAATATGCATGTCATAAGGCTAAATAAAATTGCTTCAAGAAATAAGTTGGTGTTAAATATCCAAAGTTACTCAGAGAAGATGACTGGAATTATAATTCGTTCATGCAGGAGCTAAGTCAGAGGAATCAAAATAATAATGGAATGCTGAAAATTAATATTAGGATAATATGTGATGGCAAGTATGCAAAGTAGACAAGGAAAAAATCTTGTATGGAGTCAAGTCCATGAACATCCTAAGATAATGGAAGAATAAATCATGAGATAGATATCCAACTAATAGGAATGCATGTTGAAACTCCAGGGAGGAAAGCTAGAATAATAGAGGATTGTTTTTGCACTCCAAAGGTGTGAAGGTATTTCCATAAGAGCATGGAATTATCAAGTCAAGAATAATTTAAAAGATAAGTGACTTCTAAAGAGAAATCAATAAGGAACCAATAAGAAGAAAACGGTTCTATGCATGGTTTTGAATGCAGAGGAGATGGTGCCTAAAAATAATCCATCTTAAGTAGCATAGAGCCATGAATGACAACCCAAAAGGTTGGAGGCATCACCTGAATCTATGATGGTAAGGTAAAATAAGTACTCTTAGTTAATTCTATGAAGCTAGCAAAGGAGGCGTATGTGCATCCTTACAATATTCTAGAGATTGCATAGGCAAGTGAAGTTTGAGGCTAGTTGGAAAAGAGAAGAGGAGAGTACAAGAAAACCTCAAGTACTAAAGTATTCCGTTAGGAAAGGTCTGAAGAAGTTCAGTCTTGAAGAGTAACTGGAGGTTGAAGACTCCAGAGTCTCTAAAACAACTTGGTTTGGAACTTAATTCATCCAAGTATGAGTTGGGATAGTTGGCTCCAGGAAATTAATGAAAGATGAAGGTTAATATCAACTTAGTTTGGGACTCTAAATGCAAAAGAAACCAAGAGTGATTTGGCTAGAAAGTTCTCAGGTTAGAACTAATCGTGTACAATGCTTACAATGGGAGCATAAGAAGATCCAAGAATCCAGGAAGAATTGTAGACTTCTGGGATCAACAAGGAAATTTTTTACAGGGAAAATGAAGTTACTGCAATTTCTATGGCAGCAAGTATGTTATGGCTTGATTGGGTCAGCGAGAGGAAAGAATGCTTGCATGTTTTCAAGTGTTGTTGGTGATGTTTCTACATAAGGAGGGAAGCAATAGAAAGTTGAAGTGTTGGTTATAAGTTTGATAAAAGAAGCATGAAAGCTTCTATTGCCATCAGACATTCAGGTAGTATAAAATTTATTAATGGCAATCATGCAGGTATGAGTTTATTACTCTTATTACATAATTGCTTAAGGGGATTTAGGTAAGAATTTACTCAGCTAGAGTTATTTATAAAATCACATGATTACATTATTGAATGCATACCACTGGATGTGGTAAAGGCTAGAGGCTTGTATTAATTCAAAGATTCTTAGCTTTGAATGCACACACCGACATATGATAATGTCATGTTAATTTGGTTGTGGGGTAATAACCAAAGAATTAAAAGATAAGAACTTATTATAGGAATGAATGCTAGTAAGCTAGTCATGTATGAGACCAGGACATGGTTGGATATGGCAAGGTATGGATATGGAAAGGTTATGAACCACACATGTACTAAAAGTTTCCTACCTTTAAATAAAACTTGGACTGCAACCTTTTTGCTAACACTAATGAATACCACAAAATTATATTCTTGGTGTAGTGTTCGGGTTGAAAATGAAGTCATCCAATTAATTGGGAAGACAATAGGAAGTGTGTTGAGAATGTGTCAACACATTGGCCATAATTACAACTTATGGATGGTGAAATACATGATTGAGATAAAGAGAATTATGTATTTCAGTGCAAGGTGCACTGAATAAGTATGCATTGAGAATTGCACTCGTGCATAGCAAGTGATATAATTGTGTACTAAATGCAATTGTTGAATGTGTTTTGTAAGTACATGCATATATATTATTGCATGGAAATAATAGTTACTAACAACTGAAATGTTGTTAACTCATGAAGTTGAGGACATTGAAGGAGTTGCTAGACATTGCAATAGGAAAGTTGCAAGTCAAGTAGTCACATTAATATTGACTACAAGAATTTTTCTTGTTCAAAAAAAGAAGTAATGAACTTACAGATATTACTGTGAACATGCATATGCATAGAATGATGAGTCATTCTATTTTATTAAATTATTTGGTAATTATGATTGAATTGCTAGATGTGGACAATTCTAAGTTCACTGCATATGGTTATGTACATATTGCAATTGAATTATGATGTACAAGAAATATTGACAATTGTTGGTAGTATGCAAGATGAAGCCTTGCAGGAAAATGGTATGCAGTTTGGTGCTTGTGGAAAAACACAAGGAAGGTTGAAATCCTAATATGGAAACAACCAAGAAGAATTATGAAATGGAATTTCATGTTTTGGGGAAAAGTTTAATTCCATTTTTGAACTAAGTTTGAGTTCCTAAATGAATTCTTTTATGTTCTCTCATGATAACTACATGTGTGTGATGCAGATGAGACAATATTGGCTAAAGTGAGAATGATGGAAGAAGAACTACTGATAAAGACATTGAAGCCCTTTAATGGAGAACCTTGGTTAGAGGCACTGGTAGTGGGTTGGCACTCTTCTAGCGTGTGAAATCCTTGGCAAGATGGATCGTTGATGGACTTTGTAGCAGTGAAAGGATACCTGATCCTGCAAGGGTGAGTTCAAAAAGGAAGAGGCAACTCAGAAATGCTTATGGCATGGTAGTTGCCATAAGGAGGGTGTGTTAAATGGTACAATGAGCTGGATTCTTCTTGAAACAATTCTACAGAGTAGATCAAATGAATTCCAACTACAGTGTGAACACCAAAATTGGTGCTTGAAAGTAGAGCACTAGGTGGATAATAGGCTTCCAATAGCTAAACCTTGGAGCCTTTTGAATAATTTTTGAATTGCATATGTATAAACAAGTTGCACTGAGGACAATGAAAAAATAAGGAGATGGGATTGTAATATCCCCAGGTAAAACCCTAGTTGTAATTATGAATTGTAAACATGCTTGGTTAGGCTGATGAGTCGAGTTATAATAAGCTAGAAGTCTTATGTGATGATAAGGCCAGAGAGCCTACGATGCTAAGGCCAGGAGCCTATTTTGTATATGTAACTATGCAAATCATTAATAAAAATTACACATCGCTACGTGTAGACCGACCACGAAGAAATAGTTACGGGGGACTAATATCCACTAGGTAGGGTGAGGGAGGGGGCTAAGTGTCTAGGCCTAGAGGCTAAGCTAGAGGGCTTACCTCTAAGGGAATAATAATTTATTATTATTATTTCCTAAAGGCTAAGGTGGACATGAACGGTGTTGTCCTAAGTTCCTGGGAAAGGGAACGAGTGCGAAGTGGAATGCATGCGACTGCACGTAGACATGTGTTGATCTACGCACATGCAGTTATAACTAGAAACCCAACCTGTTAGGGGGTTCACTCCCCATTCTTCCATCCTCGGTCTAAATCACTTGGCTTCCATCGCTGACGCATTTATCTAGTACGCAACTTGGAATCATGCTGTGGTACTTGAGTTATCCCGCGTGTCTCCTGTAATTCAAACACATTTTGTATTCTCCTGAGCCATGTTGTGTCCTAGAGTTGGTTGTTTCCATTTTCGATGTCCATACCCATTTTTTGTTGTTGTTTTCCTCACCATGATGGAATTGAGTTGAAGTTGGTTGAAGAAGCAGGTTGTTAGGACTATGAGAAACTCTCTCCAGGTGAGAGAGTGTGTTGAGAAAGTGAGTTCTCCTGGAGGGAGTCTCGTAGCTTCTACAAAGCTATGAGAATCCCATTCTGATCTGTTGCTGAAGCCCAAGGTAAGGGAGGTGGAGCAGCTGATGGACTATGTGACAATGAAGGTGTATGCTCTTGGGGTGGGACAGGCATGTGGGGAATGAGAGTCTGTGAGCAGTGGGCGTAAGTGGCTCCTGGGAGAGAATCCTTTCTCTTAAACTGTGTGACTTTCTGTTGTTAACATCACCTGTGTTCGTTTGACATAAGATTTGATTGAAGAAGTAGGTTGTTAGGCCTGTGAGAAACTCTCCTAGGTGAGAGATTTTGTTGGGAAGTGAGTTCTCTTGGAAGGGAGTCTCGTAAAATCTGCAGTACTTTGAGACTTATGGTCCAACCTATTGTTGAAGCCCAAGGTAAGGGAGGTATACTAGTCGATGTACTTGTATTAGTGAATGTGTACCCTCTTGGGGTGGAATAGGCATGTGGGGAATGAGGGTCTGTGGGTTGTGGGCGTAAGTGGCTCCTAGGATAAAAGATCCTTCTTGTTGTTTTGTGCACCTTCCTTGTTTTCCTTACCAAGCCTAGAATTTCCTTGCCCAGTGTAGTTTAGTCCCAGCTCAGGGGTGACCCACTGCTGAGCGTGATGAGCAGTGTGGTCTAAGGCTGGTAGGTTCATGGAAGGTCTGCATGTAGTTGGTGGTCTTCTAATAAAATATAAGTAACACTTTTATGCTCATTTACATGTTGTGTAATGGTACATATGTTGTAATTTATGAGTATTGTCTGTGTATGTTGAATATGTTGCATGTGTAGGCTTACTGTTATTTCCACATTAATATGTTATATATATGTAGAATATTCATTCTATGTTTATATGGATGTGTATGTTTTTCCGAAAGGTATCTCTGTGTGGCATAGCCAATAGTTTAAGGCTGGAGCTGTCACAAATCAGAGTAGAGCATCAGAGCTGCAGGAGGCACGTTTCCCAACAGGTTATGGCTGGGTATGTATCGAATTGGTATCAAAGCTAAGTGAAGTGCCAGGGAGTGGTGTTGCCTGACCTATTGGTGGTCGAGGGCGTTATAAGAATGTAGTATAATTGTAGATGGCATCATAAGAGTAACACATGTCAGTGCCTCGTGATGAATCATAGATGAAGAAACATGATTTGATGAAAGCACTGATAATAGTGATGAGGATTACACTACTAACATAGAATGATGAGAGTCCAAGGAGGGGCCGATGGACTTGAGATGCCTGAATTATTAGCACAGTTAAGTTTAGAGAAGACACATGGATCAATAGGAGTCTATAAAAAAAAATATTTGTAAGGACCACCATCCCCCACCCTCAGAGAAAACCCTCATGCATTCATCAAATGAGAAAGAAGTAGAATTAGTATATTAATAATCATGAAGATATATATCACAACAATGGCATGGAACAATAGGAGGTGATGAGCATAACATAGTCAAAAGTTTGAATTTTATTAATATGGAACATATGCAAGCATAAACCTTAGATGTTCATTGTTAAACATGATAGGGAAGGATGGCACTCATAAACAACCTATGATGTTGTTTGGTCAGTGAATAAGATTATCAATGAGGCATAGAAGGTCACATAAGTGGAAACTATTTTTTTGGGAAAAAGACTTTCAATGGTACATGAAGTACAAGGGAAGTAGTCTGGCTAGATAGACCAAAACACTAAATGAATTAAGGAATCATTTGAACAAAGAAGTATGGAAGGCCAACTCTAAACACAATAGCACAACTAATATTAAGGAGATTAATAAAATCATCAAATAAAATGTAAGGGATTAAGACCAAAGATTCAAGGAGTAGTTGGGAAGATTGGCATTTCATATTAACAATGTGCAATATAAAGAGTGGTTCATTTCTAGACTACTCCCCCATATCAGGTTTCCTTTGATGCAATAGAGAATAACTACACAAGTAGAGGCCTTAGAGATTATAATGTGGTTGGAATCAATTGGAGATCTTAGAGGAAATCCATCCTCTAGAATGATAGAAATGCATAACTAGTTGACCTTTTTGACAAATCAATTGTAGGAGATGAGTAAGACAAAAGTAAAAAGGAGAGCACACATTTGGTGCACTTTTTGTTGATAGAAGGACATTTTAGAATCAAATTCCTTGTATTGACAAATTATATCAATTTGGGTGCATCAACCCCTTTTTCTTTGGGGTTAAACCCAAAGTAGTGTGAAATTTTTAAGCAATGGGATCACAAGCCTACATGTTTCCTTATCTCACAGAAGTACCATAAGTTAACAAATACACCATTATGTGAGTTTTTCAAATCCATTGGACATAATTGAACCATTGTAGGTCACGACAACTAGTGAAAGAACATTCTATGGATGCCTACATGGTACAAGGGGAACATGGAGATAACATACTATGAGGATGAGGTCAAGTAGGATATTGTGGACATAGAGAATATGGAGGATTAGCTGGATACAACAAACCCCCCACCTTATACAATGGTAGAGAGGTTATGAAAATTGCATGGAATTGCACCAAGACAATAGTCTATAGAAAACAATGTTTTACCTGTGGGCATAACATAACATATTGTTAAGATCTAATCGAGGCGTGAGAAGAAAAGAGGAGAAGAGTGTATAGTGATTGGTGAACCAAGGGAGAACAAAACAAAAGAAACACTAGCAGTAAATTTATTTAATCATGGAGGTTCCCATATTGGAGAGAATATAGAAGCAATACTAGCGAGTAAGATCATAAAATAAGGGTTGGGACTACCTAAGTTTGATCGAGTCAGACATAAATAATACATGCTCTAGGCCATCAAAACCCTTGATAACACATTAGTGGGCTAGAGAGAAGTGAAGGAAAAAGGAGAAAGCATCAACAGATCATACTATAAGGATAATTTATAGGCCAAGTAGGTAAATATCGAGTGTGAGAAACACCTACATATGGTTATCATGGGAGACTATTGGGATTAGGAAACCATTACAGGGCTAGTCTAGCCATTGCGTGTATATGAATACCTATTCCCAAAGGATTTCTCAAAGATTAAGGGTATGACACGATGAATTTGGGAGAAGAAAATTGAGCTAAATATTGAAACAAATATGGTGAAAAAGAAACCATACCAAATTAAGATGAAATATAAGAAGAAAATGAAGCAAGAGATAAAAAAAAACACAAGAAGTAGGACATATATTTCTTGTAGAAGAATCAAAATGGATTAGATTGATGGTGATTTAGAACAAAAATACAGGAGGAATAAGGATTTATGTTGACTTCTGCTCATTGAACATTGCTTGCATTCATGACCCATTCCCTATGTCATTTACAAAGAAGACTTTGGAGAATGTAGTAGGGAGGGAAACATACTCATTCATAGATAGATTTTTTAGATACAATTAAGTGTGCATTGTAGAAGACAATATGAATACCACTTTAAAAATATAATGGGGATGATTTGCATATAATATAATGCCTTTCAAACTAAAGAATATGCTTATCATCTTCTCAATGATTGTATTTGCTTCCTTTAAGGAATATATACCTAATTGTTTAGAAGTATACTTGGAAGACTTGAGAATTTATAGTGTACTTAAAGAACTCATCTAGGTATTATGTGTTATGCTAGAATTATGTAGACAATCCACAATTTTC
Organism: Picea abies; assembly: GCA_900067695.1. Classification (NCBI taxonomy): domain Eukaryota; kingdom Viridiplantae; phylum Streptophyta; class Pinopsida; order Pinales; family Pinaceae; genus Picea; species Picea abies. The sequence goes on from CBVK0102065065.1 coordinate 9,390, forward strand.
ATGGAATCTAAAGAATTTTATCTTTTGCACACCTTACAAAGTTTTGGTGGGCCACATGGTATATAAGGATGGGACATGGTGGACCACAGAAAGATTGATATCATATATGATATGTTAGAAAGAACCAATGTGAAAACACTACATGCAATGTTGGAACACATACATTCAAGTGAACCTGATGGTTAATTCACTTGAGAATACATTATAATAAGTACACATCCATATAATTCACAAAGGATAAACTAATTATTATTGATTATTAACTGATATAATTAACGTGTATATAAATATACATATGAGGTGATAAGTCATGTCCTTTGGAAAAAGGCATGATTTATTATTATGAAAAGATTAACATAATATTGGCCTACGTGAATTCTATTACAACAAACATTTATGCATTATTACATAGTGGTAATATACCCTAGGTATATTACAAGTCCTCCCTCCTTAAAAGATGATTTTTCCTCAAAGCACGAGTAGATAACACTTATTTTGATAGAATAATACATCTAAATTCTATAACCTTTGGCTATTTGATAAGGTTGAGGACATGAACAATATGAATTATGAATCCTTGAACATATTGTTGCATCAAAAAAAGATCAATCCAACCTAAATGGACTCTTTCTAGAACTTTTTGATGTTAAGAGTTTGGATTCGATCTTATTTTTTGTTGACTTCAATATGTATTGAGTTTTGGATGCTTTTATATGTAAGAACAACATTGGCATTGGTATGTTAATTCTTGTGTGCTACATTTTATGTTATTAGGGTGTCAATATGGTACCTTGATAAGTTGATCATTCTTAATCTATAGTTTAATTTTTTCATGATATACTTTATTTGTCATGTTGATATTTGACATTTTTGTATTCATTGTTGCATCAAAAACTTCATCAATGGTGGTTGATGGAACATCAACCATCATTGAATCTATAGGTGTTTGTAACACCCCTTTAAGTGTTAACTTCTCAAGTTACATAATTGTGCAAGGTGCACAATTAAGACAAAGTTTCAAGTGTAAAATTACATAGGTTGTGCAAGTTGCATCAACGTTACATAAGACATTTTTAAACAACACACTTAACATATTGTTCCATTTATTGGAATTATACTAATTATAATTATTAATGTAACTTTGGATTTCATACATCATAGAATTGGAACTACAACCTAATCATAATATCCACTTACATAACCACTTTAAACCATTGTCGCATTAGGTAAAATTAGTATCCTCACTTATCACTAGTACATTGGGCCCATATGCTGGCAATTTAGTGAGGCAGGTTCATTGCCAAAATGCCACAAGTACGATGAAGCCTAAACCCCACTTTTCATCATGTCACGCCTATCGCAAGTGCGATGAACTATGGTTTTATCCTACATGCGACATGCCACTCTTTTATTGCAAGAGAAACACAAAATTCCATCATACCATTGACCGTCGTTCATAACAAATCTAGCTTGTTTTCATCACTAATGCCTCGTAAGAGTGACTAACCTATGAAAAACATGGATCACAATTGGCCAATGTCCATGGCCATTTTCATTGTAGGTTCATCATGCAATCGACAAATCTTTGTTGCAAGCTCGTTGGAAGAATGAAACACTTACGATGAATTTGGAGCACAATCGACCACTATCCAAAGTCATTGTCATCATAAGATCGACTTGCCTTCATCATATGATCGACTATGTGTCATCGAAATATCAACTAGGCTTCGTCGTAAGATCAACTACACTTAGTCATAAGATCAAATAGGATTTGTCATGGGATCGACAATGTACTAATGAAATCATTGTGATTCTGGCAGTGGTTGGGTTGGATGGATAACGTTTCGTTAGTTGTACGATCGATGAATTCCTTTGTTGAATTTCTGATGAAGGGTTCATTATTTTAAAAATAATAATTGGGATCATGTTGAGCTACGAATTTCGCAGGTCCTAGGTCCACTAAGTAATCTAAGATGAGTTGGAATTGTGCTATAGCTCTGATACTAATGGTATGATATTTGTAGAATTGAAGAGTAGAAGATAGACAATGTGTCCCAAAAAAATAAAGTACTTCACATTAAACACTCAAAAATGGGCTTACCACTTAACCATCATGTTAACTAAGGTTTGTGTAACTCACAAAAATTAGCATTAACTGACTTAAAGAAGATAAACTTGAATAAGATGCTAATTACCTCAACCAAATACCATATAATTAGAAGTGGATCTATTAGATTGTTGTTGGTAGCATCCTATGTGAAATTTCATGTAGCATTTATGATCATAATAGTGAAGTTGTTGACTTTGTTTGGATGGAACAATATGGAAGTAGTTTTCTCTAAAACTATTGAAGAATGAACCCAAATGGAGAGACATTAAGCCTCATCCTTGGAACACACATAAAAGGGATGATGGATAGAATATGATCCATTTCACTGGTGGAATAGAAGAGTCAATATACTTTTCTCACCATTATTCTAGCACTAATATTCCACCATCCCATTGTCCAAAGCACTCGGGATAGGAAGATGAATTTATAAACGTATAATTGAAGAAGCATTCCACCTTTGGAGGATTAATCACCATGGACAAGGCTAAGGAGAGTCATATATCCCTTGCTTTGGCTGATAAATTTGTCCAAAATTTTTAATGTTATGGTTAACTATGTGTTTCTATGAACTCTGAAAAGGATTGATCTAAATGTCATTCTATCCGAGATGAGTATGTCTCTTTCCTAACATGTTTAGAAGCATCTTCCAAGAGATATCACTGCTCACAATGACGCTTAACTTAGTCATATTTTTTCTTGTGAAATTCCTCTCCAAATTTATTCTTGGGTAAAGTATGTATGTGCCCAGACCCTATAATTAGGAAAAACATTACTACTATATATCAATTAGATCAATAATGTGACAATATTGAACCATAATCATATGATCCAAAGGGCATTGTAGATTGATAGCTTGATGTGGAAGCCTATAATAGTCAACACTATTTTCAATCCTATCTTAATAGTATGGCTATTATACTTTTCACATTATTTTAATGTCAGATCTCCAATCTTCTTCTCCTAGATAGTAGTGAACATGTATATTGTTGAACCTGATTATGAAGTTCAAGAGTTTCTTATAGTATTTATATGGAGGTTTGTAGCAATCATCAAGGTTCCAAATGGTTGAATATTTAATGGAGCTATTTTGTTCAAGCATGTAATTGAAGGCCTTTTCTATTCATTCTATTTTAGAGGCAGAGTATAATATTGATGATGCTTTCAAAGGATTGCAAGGAACACCCATATTATAATCCTTCTCCAAATTGTTATAAATAAGGTCCCTAAAACTAAATGCTAGAAATTAGAAAGGAGGCTAATATGGATTAATTGTTTCAAATTTTATGAAGAGGGCCAACTAACTCCAAGAAAAAGGGTGATACCAAGTTATTCCATGCAAAAGGATAGGGTCGAACTATCTCTAATAAGTTTTGGGGCCAAATCAAGTTAGTTTATGATCACATCACATATTTCTATAGTTATTTGGGGTGTACTTTTTATGGTTGAGGTAGATGTTTTGAGGTCATAAGATACTAATGCATAGCATTGGGGTTTCCATATTTTAAAATGCACCATCTATATTCCATTCATTGAGATTAGAGGGTTCTCTTTATACTTGTACCATCCTATGTTTCTTAGTGAAATACCAGTAATAGGAAGGTTCATTTCTTGGAATTTAAGGCATTACAGACTCATGCAATCACCTTTACATTTATAGGTTGATCTAAAAACAATGCTGAAATGATACAAAAACATAAAGAATCAAAGCTAAACATACTTTTCCTGATTGATTAAGGTCTAGTTTTATTTTTGGTAATCTATTAGGGAAACCTTGCTTATGGTTATGGAGATCCACTCCATATTTAATGAAAAAAACTCCTTTAAGTTGGAGTTTATTACCCTTTTGAGGAGAGGTTCCACTTGGGGGATTCATTGGCACATAATTATAGGTTCTTCCAATTTTAAATGACTATTGTAACAACATATATGACCATTTTTGCACATATCCCCATCATAGATCCATATTGTGTGGAATGTAGATTTTAACCTTGTACAATATTTACTGCAAACATATTTTCAGAAAAAGAACAGAAAAGATACAATGGAAAATACAAACATTACACAAAGATTTTTCCCCTGGAAACCTAAACCAAGAAAACCAACATATTCTATATTCATTCACAGTGTTACATTGTTTACAATACAATATACATATAGGAGCCAACGCCATCCAAAACCCTAACCCAATGAAATGGATTAGTCAAAAACACTAATTCCTTAACTGGAAATATAAAACCATTGCAAAAAACCATGTGCCGAAAAACCACCCAACAATGGACATGAAAATCGAGTCAATACGAAAAACGAGGAAAAAATGTGACACGTTTCTCGAGGTAATTTTCTTTTCTCTGGGGCGAGGTAAAACATAACAATGGATGTATGCAAAGCAGATGTACACTGCTTGACGATATCTTCTTTAGCTGGTACATTTTTTTTTATAAGTTATTAAGAATGCGGGTAAAACATTGGCTAAAATATTTTATTCGTTTCTTCTTATCCATTTTAATGGCCATTAATTCCTTCAAGAGTGTAGCAGGGGTTGATTCATCACCAAACCTGCCAATGAATACTTTTTCAAAGTCATCCCAACTTCTGATAGATCCCACAAGTAAGTTAAAATATTGTGTATGTTATCAGACAAATTAGTAAATGCGGACAAAAACTAATCTCCCTAATTTCATCCTAAAACTAGAACAAAACAAGACAATATACTAAAATTTCCTTAAATTTTATATATCAAATAAGAAGAGGATCCAAAACATACCTTTTAAATGTTGTAGACCTGGCCTTTCCAATGTGATACTAGCTCCGTCGTAAGGCTTATGGATAAGCATCTAGAAAGAAACACAAGCCAACGAAGACAAGAATAACAAAGTCTATTCGATATGAAACTATGTACATGATCAAGGAATCATACAATATGGAAAATAAACATTCATATAGGAAAGAAAAGTATATCTGTATTAAATAATGTGGAAGAAAGATACTGTTAGCGCTGGAAGTCGCTCCTGGATTGCTTGCAGAAACAGAGCCCAACGCCCATCAGTTTTTATGTCACGGTTTGATAAATGGGTGATCAAATGGGTAGAGACTCGAGGAGATATCACTCTAACTCGGGGACTGGATCTGGTACATAAAGAACAAAGGAGGTCTGGAATCCTAACTTTAGCAAGTGGGTTGATTAAAAGATGAGCAGGTGGAAGACTTAGTAAGAAAGGTGAACAAACAGCTCTGGGCAACAGGCTTGCAGCGGTTTGTAGGGGAAAAAATCTGAACGCAGGATCCTCCTGGTTCAAGGCTTCAAGAAAATGAATAGGAGACTTGACTGGATCCTCCAATTCCAAGTCATTCAACATTAAGGAAATCACAGGAACTGATTAGAGATTCCATAACTATTACAGTGATCCATTACAACATCATCCTATAACAGCTACAACTTGACTGGATCCTCCAATTCCGAGCTGCTCTAACACATTATAACAAAGATGTAAAGAA
>CBVK0102065066.1:0-25249 GCA_900067695.1 Picea abies
CACACTTTCACTCACACACAAAAGTCACTTATCACTCACATAGCTTCTTCTTGAAACATGGAGGTCAAATTAAGTTTCCTCGAAAGGGATTCCGAAAAACACCCCACCCTTTTCTTGACAAAACTATCCACTCCCATTTTAATTCAACGAGGTTGGTTCACACCCCCAACCTCTCAAAACAACTACATCTAAATTTTTTCTAAAAACTCACTAATTTTTTCTCCACAGGAGGTGCCAAAAGAAATTTTTTTAGTCTAGGTAGGATTTCAGGGATAGGCATCCAAATAACTCCCCGTTATTTGGTTCTCACATTGTCAAAACCATAGAAGTTGTCAAATAGGGAACTAAAAATCCTCCAAGTCAAGTGTTCCTAACACCATAAGGTAGGGAGATACCCGTGAAGGGTTGAAGGTCAAGGTTCGGTTGTTCTGTGCATCCCCCTTTGAGGCACCGACCTTTTGGACGGGATCTAGCCTGTGACCCATTTCTTAGGCCAAAAATCTAAATGTCACACTTTGACTGAGGTACCTAGTAACCAAATTTTAGGACATCTACCCAGGTGGCAATTATGGGCTGCAATTGCACCTTGATTGGATTTTGTGTGGCTATTGGGAAATATCACTAGCTCTTTTGGGATATGCCCCCTTTACCCCTCATTATAACCAATTATTTCATCATTCACTAGTTTCTCTTCCGGCGGCTTCATACCCCACTGTTGAGTACTATTGGAAGGTCCAGTTCTATTTGAGAGGAAGGACGTTACGTCTTCTAGGACATGAGAATTTGTTTTATTTTGATTCCCCACACGGACAAAACCCACTTATCCACATATATGCTTCTTTTTCAAAACATTTTATGTATGATGCACTTCTAACTACCTTTTGATTTGGATATATATATTGTGTAAAGTTTAAAAATTTGCAACACAAATGCTCTTGTCTCCTTATTACTCTTACCACCATTTGCATACATTCACTCATCTAGTCGAACATCATAGGGGACCCACAGAATCCCCATCATTCACGACACTTGCTAAACCTCCCTGCTATCTTAGGGGGAGTGTTTGGTCTTGCCCACTCATCAACACCACCTTCACACACTCCTGTGAGTGCTACTATTTTAGGATCATCTTTTCTTGGTTCTACATTACTTGGGTCCACTTCCCAAGGTCATCCGTCCACTCGCTCTCCTTTACATGGAAGTGGGGAACCAACTTCCTCTCAAGGGGGAAGTACCAACCCACCTAGCCCCCCTCAAGGGTCAGGTTCACAACACACTTACACCATGGCTGGTGATAATCCTTCCCCCCCACTATAGATTCCATATTTGGCCTCTCTCAACATATCGGATCTAAGCAAACTCACCAATGATCCTTTATTGCATGCCCCCACATGGCCTGCAATGCCCACCAAACTACCTTCAGACATACCCAAGTTTGAAGGAAAGGCAAGCGATGACCCTGCCAACCATGTCATGACCTTTCACCTATGGTGCTCTTCCAATAGAATTATGTATGATTCCATGAGACTGCGATTATTTCAATGCACACTCACTAGGCCATCGACCAAATGGTACGCAGAAGAAAAATCGGGGTCCCATGCGACTTTCGAGTCCTTGGCCAAAGCATTTTTTACCTTCTTCCAACAACCAATCTGCAACGACAATGGTCTAGAAATAATTTCTAGTTTCAAACAAACCTCAGCCACACATATCATTGATCACATTCACGAGTGGTGTAGGCGATGTAGTTTGTGCAAAGCAGAAACCACCAAGCAACAGTGTCTTGACTGGTTTCTTAGATCACTTGTCTCTCTCCTATGTAAGGATGTTGCTTCCACCTTCCCTCAATATGAAGGGGAAGCCATCAGTAAGGCTCAACAGTATGACCTCATCTATGCACAGTTAGGGTACTTATACACTGTATTTCTTGATCTTCCAAAACCTGTTCCATTTGGACAAGACAAACCTGGGATGTCTCACTCAGCAGAAAGACTGACTGGTACCACCACTCACCACGGTCCACAACCCCAACCACCACCAATGTATGGAACACCTCAATACCCATCGGCATACGGGGGCACTTCTTATTACCCCCTACCCCCTTATCAACAACCATACCCCGTTGCTATACCTCCACCCATCAATGGGCCACCCTCGTCACCCCCCATACATCCACCTATTCAAACGAGTTCTGGTACCCCCTCTACCTCAACTTATAGTACTAGTGAAAGCACTGTTCCTTCCTATGTACCTTACATATCGTTACCACCATAGAATCCATACTTTCCTTTTCTTGATCCCCCACAACCCATGGCTCCCCCACATCCTCATGGTGGGGTGAATTTTGTTCAACCCTCTCCTGTTCAACAATATCAAAACTTCAAACAGATGAATAAGGAAAATCCAACCCATCTATCGAACAATGCCAAAAATAAAGGATGAAACAGGAACAACAACAACCCAGGTCAAGGCAGGAATCAACCCCAGCAGAACCAACCCACTAGGGGCAACCAGAACCAAGGGAATCAGAACCCACAAGGGGGAAATAATAATAGGCGTCAAGGGAGAAATAACAATAATGTTAAAACCAACTTCCCTTGTGCCCTTTGTGGTGAGTTCATCCATTACACTCATCATTGCCCCCAAATCATTGATTTCAAATGGTTGAAAGACTCAGGTAGTCTACCCCATCCTCCACCACCGCCTGCCCCTTAGCAGGCACCACAACAATACATGCAACAACCCCCCCTGTCATGCCGCAGAATCCTATTCCACATCAAGGTGTGATAAACACACAACATGACACACATCATCCCCCACCTCAAGTGGGACAATACCTCAACCCAAACAATCCAGCAGATCACACAATTCTCCTCACTAGTGAGGAAGAAATCCTTTTGCAAACACGTAATCGTCAGTATCATGCACCCACTGAGTCTCCTCCCATCCCTCCAAAGACAAACTCTACACCAATGGGACTCCCGTTGGTGATTCCTCTCCCTACCACCGAGCCCCCTCTTCACATCCCCCACATCCCATTGCGCAGGAATGTCCACAACCCATAGGCTAGGGCAACTTATAACTATAGTTTGGTAGATGACTTAGCACAATCCCCGGCTGCCATGTCAGTTTTGGAGGTCCTCCAGACTTGTCCCACTCAGCAGAAATCATTACTTTCCTCCTTGGGGGCAGTTGACTGCACAAATACCCAACTCATTACCTTTGATCTTGACAGCGGAGAACCTCTCCTTCCCGCCTTGATCTCTTTTCAAATACCAGTAAAAATATGGAACATCACAGTTCATCGGTGTATCATCGATGAAGCTGCATCTACATGCATTATGTCCAAAACTATATGGAAGAAACTTGGTTCCCCCGAACTCATACCCTCTTCCATCACCTTACTAGCTTATGATGGACGACCATCGTCTCCTGAAGGGCTCTTCCAAAATTTCCCCTTCGAACTTGGGGGCAAGACTATTCTCATTAAAATTGAAGTTATCGACGCCCCACTCGATTATAATATCCTGTTCGATCATAGATACATGTACACTATGAAGGCAATGACATCTTTCGTCTTTCGGACAATGATGTTCCCCCACAATGGGAAGATCATTACTATTGACCAAGTCTCACATTACAAGCCTAACCCATCTACCAACATCGATAACATTCTTCCTCTCATCCACACAAGCCACGACACATACCCACTGTTGAGATGGGTCCTGGAATTTTCAAAGACCCATCATTGTTAGGAACTTACCATGGATCACCACCACTCCTTCATCCTTCCAATCAAGTATGCATTGTATCATCTAACGAAACTCACACAGAGGATACCCTTCCTCCTATAGAGGCTTCTATCATATCTAACATCCCACTAGTCATAGAACTCCCCACTCAAGAACCTCTTGCGAACTTGTCGGTCCCACTAGTCCACGATTCCACCTCTCCCCAAGGACATATCCCAGTTTGGGAGATAGTTCCCCAAGCCATCACCCAATTCCCCTTCTTTTGCATTCCACCGGGCTTCAAAGATTTCCAGGTAGCCACAATGCTTACCCTACCTAATATGGTGTTAGCAATTCCAGTTTGGTATTTACATCAACTAGAGATGGTCCCTTGACCATCCCTTCCCCCCCAAATAGAAGGAATCCCCATGACAATTCCCATACTTACTCCCACCATACCCTCTACACCCCCACTCACTAACCCCCCTACCACAGCTGGGGGCAGGAGAAAGAATAAGGATCCCACAGCTCCACTTCCTCCACGCATCTGACCTCCTTGCGCACTATGTGAGAAAGAGGGACACCAAACCAACAACTGCCCATCTCTACTAGAGTTACAAAATTTGATTCCAATCAATCAAACTCCCCCAACACTCACCACTATAGCCAATACTTGCACTACCATGCCCCATTCTAGTAGTAAAGTGTTGCAGACCAAATTCTCTTGTGCTATATGTTCAGAATATGGCCATTATACCCACCATTTCCCAGCACTGCCATGCTTTTGGCAGACATTAGCCGTAGTATGCCAAAGCTTCTAGAGCAACCCCAGTCCTACTACTTCCTCCTTAACAAATATCACTGACATCTGTTATGTCACCACTTTAGTCAATGAATGTATGAGATGCCCTTGCTCTCTATGTGAATCATTAGATCATTTTACGTACTAGTGTCCTATGATCATTGAATACAGGCAACACCAATTGACCCTGCTTCAACGACCCACAGAGTCAATAGTTGACCTTACCTCATCACTAGAGGTTCTTCATGTCATTTCTCCTGAACCCGAGGCCCTTCCAATGCCTCCATGGTTCTTAGATGACTTGTCTGAGAATTCACCCCCCAATCCCCCCAACTCTCCCACTCATTCCCCTATAGATATTTTACACCCAACTACCATGTGTACTCCTCAGTACTTCAACATTTGGTTTATGTCAAGCAAACCATCACCACCTCCTTGTGTTGTTCCCCCTGCTTCTTCATCACCCGGAGGCAGCCACATGACAACAGTCATCAATATCACTCTTCATGACCCCTTGTATTCCCATCACTTCCACTATGATGAGGAAATACTTAAAGAGTTAAACAACCTTGACTACCCATGGGATGTGCTACACCACTGCGCACTCTTCTTCCCATAGGAAGCTTCCACGCCTCCTAACAAACACCCCATATACGCAGTCGAAACCAAATATTTTATCCCCTCAGGGCCTATCGACTGGTTCACAAACCCCATTCCTGCCCCTAATGCTTTTGAAGAAGGAAACATGGCCAACATTTCCCTGACCATTAAAATCGACATTTCCATAAAAAATGGTATCGTCAAGGAAATCACCATTGGAGCTGCTTGCACTCCTCAGGAAATCACCGCTTATAAAGCCCTCTTCCAGGAATATTGGGATATTTTTGCCTGGTCATACACAGAAATGCCTGGCCTCGATCCCTCTATCGTCGAACATCACATCGACACCTGGCCTGACATTACACTAGTTTACCAAAAACAATGATTGTTACACCCGTCCAAAGCAGCAGCCATCAAAGCCGAAATTGACAAATTACGTGCTGTCGGGTTCATTTACCCCATCGCCTGTACATCATGGGTTTCCAACCCTGCACCCGTCAACAAAAAATAGGGCACCATCCACGTCTACATGGACTTTCATGAACTTAATCACACATGTCCCAAAGACAAGTTTCCAACACCTTTCATCGATCAAATTATCAATGACTGCGCAGGCCATGAGGCTTTATCCTTCATGGACGGATTCTCTTGTTATAATCAAATTCAAATTCACCCAGCCAATCAGTATAAAACCACATTCACTACCCCTTGGGGTACTTTTTCATATCGTTTCATGCCTTTTGGTTTAAAGAATGCTAACGCAACTTTCCAATGGGCTATGACATACATCTTTCATGATCTGGCTCATATCAACCTCACCTACTTAGACGACCTCACAGCTCGATCCAAGAAATGCACCCAACATCTTGACGATTTACAAATCATCTTCCAACAGTGTCGCTAGTACAACATCCACTTGAATCCTCTCAAGTGAATTTTCTATGTCACCGCAGGGTGCCTCCTCAGTTTCATCATTTCCCAAAGCAGTATTACAGTGGATCCCCTCAAATTCCAAGCTATCACTGAAATTCCACCTCCCTGGAATTTACGGCAACTACAGAGTCTCCAAGGCAAGGCTAACTTTCTACGACAATTTGTCCCAGACTATGCCATATGCGCACATGGTTTCCTTCACTTACTACATCACGACATCCCATTTCACTGGGATGACTATGCCCAATAGTCATTTGACAATCTTAAAATGGTGCTCTCCAATGCCCCTTTAATTAGTTGACCTGACTACAATCGCGACTATATCCTCTACGTATCAGCATCAGCTGTGTCAGTAGCAGGAGTTCTCGTCCAGCTAGGTGATGACAATCATGAGCATGTTATTTATTACATTAGTAAAAACCTCTCAGGGCCACCCTTGAATTATCAACATGAAGAGAAACTTGCTCTTGCAATCATTCTCACAGTCCAGAAATTACGCCACTACATTATGCTTCGCACAACCAAGGTTGTCGCAAATTCCAAACCTATGCAATACTTGCTCAGTTGTTAGCAAATTAACAACAAATTTACTTGATGGATCGTTATCCTTTAGGAGTATGATTTAGAATTCTCAACACCCAAGAGAAAGAAGGCCCTCGTTCTCGGTGAACTTGTCACGACCCTCCCCTCTGAAACCATCAGTGGCCCCCTGTCAATACTGACTTTCCCGATGAACACCTCTTTTACATCACTTTGGATGATCTTTGGTACGGTGACCTCCTCGTCTACCTCCGAACTCACAAGTTCGGTAACCAACTTTCATGAGATGATCATCGTCATATTCACCATCAGGCCCCCCGCTACCTCCTCATCGGAGACATCCTATACTGGCAGGGAGTCGACACCATTCTTCGTCGATGCCTGACCATTGATGAGGCCGATAGAGTCTTGAATGACTACCACGATGGCACATGTGGGGGCCATCTTTCGAGAATATCCACGGTTCAGAATATTATCCAAGCAGGTTACTTTTGGCCTACCTTGTTTCACGATTGCATTCATGCCGTGAAACGATGTGAGCAATGTCATCTTTACGCCAATAAAGTCTGAGCTCCCCCTGCTCTTCTTCATCTAGTCATCACTGTCGACCCTTTTTGTAAATGGGGCATCAACTTCATGACTTGTAATCCCCCCTTCAACAATGGTCACAAATACATTGTTGTCGTAGTCGATTACTTCACCAAATGGGCAGAGGCTATGCCCACCTTCAACAACACCGCTGACACCATAGCGTGTTTTTTATTTAACCATGTCATATCTCGCTTTGGAGTACCACTCCAACTCATTTTTGATCATGGGAAACACTTCAAGAATGAGATATTCGTCGAAATCTCATTTAGGTTAGGATTCTCTCATGAGTTTGCCTCACCATACTACCCTCAGTCTAACAGACAGGTTGAAGCAGTTAACAAGGTCCTCAAGACCATGTTACAACGCACGTTAATAAACATAATACCAATTGGCATCACATGTTATTTTCCATGCTATGGGCTTACCAGACGGCTATGAAAAGAGCTACTGGGTTCACACCATTTCATCTAGTCCATGGGGTTGAGGCCACTCTACCCATCGAGTGCGAAACTCCCACCCTATGCACTGCAATTGAGCTATTACCTGACACTAATCCAATGGATCATCACTTACTGAACTTAGATTCTCTGGATGAAGATCATTGATCTTCATTACAGAACAATGAGGCAGCTAAAAAATGATCCAAGGCTACCTTTGATTGACATGTCAACCTTCGCTCATTTCGCGAAGACGACCTCATCCTAGCTTGCAATATCGCCCATGATACCTTTGGCCATGGAAAATTTGATTCACTATGGCATGGCCCATATATTATCCAACATTGCCTCACCAAAGGTGCATACATCCTGGCCTCCCCCGAAGGCCTCTCTCTCAAAGAACCTGTCAACGGGTTGTATTTAAAGAAATTTCATGCTTAAACGTAGTCATTCTACTTTAGGTTATTTCTTTTTATAGTGTTTTTAATCTTTTTTCCATCCTTCACGTCTAAACTCTCATTTGTGCTATTGATAGATGCTTCCTCCACTAGCCTACCACATCGGTTATGCTGACGGCGCCAGGCGTTGGACATAAAATTTCACTTTGGCCACTTGGTCACTCTACACCCCCTCACATGAAATGCTCCATTAGAGCAGCATATTTTTGGGTTCATCGACCAACAACCAAGCCGAATACACTGCCGTCATTGACCTCCTGAACAATGCCCAACATCATCATATTCGTCACCCTAGCATCTTTCTCGACTCTCAGCTAGTTGTTCTCCAGCTCAACAATGTATACCACGTACGCAATCCTTTCCTCTTTCGCAAATACCTGCATGTTAGACTTTTATCTCGACATTTTGATTCCATTACATTTACACATATTCCAAGAAAATTGAATCAAATTACAGATAACCTAGCTAATATTGTGATAGGCTGGAATATCTCACATCAAGTTACCACTACACATACATAAACATATAAACAACCTATCATAGCATATATAGATTAGACATCATCAATACATTAACATAACACATGTAAACACCACATAGATCTCAAAATGTACACTCATGTATATATCGAAAGGTCCACCATGCCATCCAAATGTTTACATACAAAAATACAAATATCTGCAGGCCAATGAAGCACCTCGGTACAAAATGGGCTAAATAGCCTATATACAAAAAATACATCAATACATAGAGCACCACTCACGGTGCCTCTATAGCACCATCGCCTTCCCCTCCCTTAGGCTTTGGTGGCCCACCACCCCCTACTCCTCCCTCAGACTGTGGTGGTCCACCCCCTACCGGTCCCTCCTGCCCCGGCGGTAGTTGTCCGATCATCGGAGCACCAACTACTGCTGCCCGTTGTACTACAGACTGCCATGACGGAGGAATCCCCACACACTACTCCAAGATACCCTCATCCTGGATGTGAGACCACATGCCCTTAGGCACATCCTATAACACCACCTCCAGGCGACGGTGTATGTCCTCAAAATCTACTCTGGTAGTCGCCAAAGGAGCATGTGATGGCCCAGTACTAGGGTCATCAAACCCACGTCTCCTCGCTACCCTCTCCGGATCAACTGGTCGTGCCACAACGTTCTCACGCCGACGTCTCTCTCCCCACGACAGTCTCTCTTGCTCCTGATGAGCCGATGCTCTCTTCCACTCCACCAAATGCCTGCCAGGTGCCACATCTACACATACAAACAAGAAACCGATAGTATCAACATCTATATCATATACATATGTCATGCTATCTCAAAACACAAAAAACATTTATATCAACATCATCAACATACCTTGGTGGTCAAACAACTCCCCTGGAGGTAGCATCATGTCCAGATCCTCCCGGAAGTCAACCCCGACATAGGGGTACCGCAATATCACCTGTGGCATCTACTGTCATACCTATGCCACCTCCACAGTAAAGAAGTGGCCTCCCTCGCCACCACCATGGCGAAGAAAAATAGTCAACCATCGCCTCAGTCATGACTCTTGCACCCCAAGCGCACCCAATAAAATCCTAGGGTGCAACATCGGCACCCTCTCCAGAAACCAGGCCACCAGGATGGACCTGAAGGAAAACTCTCCAGTATCCATGGACCAACAGTGGTCCAACTTCCCTACCATCTTGGCATGCAGCGTAAGCCCCCAAGAAAAGTGATCATCGGCCAACACTCTCTCCATCACCATCAGCTGGCCGCCACTGATCCATTGCATCACCAGTGAACCATAAAATCTCCCAATCATTACTTCTATACAACAATGCGCTAGGGAATCCATCGCCCCAATGCTCACGACAGTGCCGGACATAAATTTTGGCCCCGAACAATATCTCCGGCCAACCGTCACTAGCGACGTATCCCTTGGTAGCACCAGCTCCGCCAGTAGGGGAATTACCCAAAACAGGAGCCTAGTCAAAAAATGTACATCCTCCACCATAGTGAAGGCAATCTGCTCTCCCGGCACTATGAAGCAATGTAGGTCCAGACTCCACATTCGGATAAGAAATTGCAGGAGATACTCCTGCGCCAGTATCAATGGCCACTCAAAGAACTTCAGCAGCCCACAGGCTCCCAAAGTCACACGTACACCTGGCTCCTCAATAGCCACGATGTCTCGCAGCTAGGACCAATCCTGCTCTCACCACCCAATCGACATCGTGCACAAAGCTCACCTGCAACCACATAAAACAGTCCTAAGTCAGCCACATGGACCATAAACAACATAAAAAAAGATAAGGTTTACACCCATCAACCTTGCCTCAAAGGCATGGCTTTTTAACCCACAAGCGTGCACACATGTGCACCTATTCACTCCATAGGCATGCACCTATGCATTCCTATTCACTCCACAAGTGTGCTCTCAAGCATGCCTATCCATCCTTTCGGTGCGCATACGTGCGTTCCTGCTCGATTTACATGTGTGCTCAAAAGCGTGCCTGTCCAAAGCACAACCGCGCACACATGTGTAGTTGTGCAATCAATAGGCATGCATATGGTGCATGCCCTTTACACTCTTACTAGCGCTCCCATGCATGCTTATCTGGTGGGTAGGCAGGCACGTGTGCACGCCTACTTCCCAATCGCCCACACACGTGGGGCCCACACTCATCAAACCCTCTGTACGACCCTCCGTACAACCCTTGCCCAAAAAATGAAACCCTAATTCTATGCAGGATGATCAGACCACTAACCTGAAGCTCTCTCATCCTTGATCGGATGCCTCATCCTCCCGGAACCTCCAAATTTCCTCTGAATGCTTCTCGTCCAATCACTATAGCAGCAAGTACAAATGAGGTGGCAATGTGGGCCCTACAACTATATATAGTCCTTTTTTCCAAACTTCCACTCACCATTCTGGGAGCTCTGGGCATCCATTTCTCGATCTATCTTTAGCCACGGGATCAACATCTCGTCATCTACATCATGATAGTCCCTAGGCCTCTTTTCATCCTGAGCCCCCCAGACGCCATTTTTCATACCCTGCTCAGGTATGCATGCACATATTCACCATTATCAAATACATGCTCATATATTCGATTCTCTTCAGATATTGTTCACGTCAGGTATTTGGTTTTCATGTGTGTAGGTACTTGGTCATCATACATCAACACAACCCCTTCACTTATATACTCAGCACTGGTATGTAGTCATTCCATTTGAATCTCACTTACATTTCCAGTCACACCCTCTGACATTTGCCTCTAGGATCCCCATTTTCGGCTCTACAATACCAACACCTCCATTTGCATCTTTGGTACTGTCACCTGGTAGCACTCTTACCCACATGCATTGTCCCATTCATAGCACCCTTTTGCACTTTTGACACTCATGTTGTTTTTCAAAACCCTTTAGGGATGGGAGTCTCGATAGTCTTACATCATGTCGCAAATCAGCCACATACTCCTCCTCATTTTTCTAGCTTTCCCAATGGACTCCCAGATTATCTCTCCATAGTTCTATTTTTGGACTGCGCCTCCGTAGTAGCATGAACCCTACATTTCATCCACAATCCATTTTCCCATCTGCAAATTTCCCTTCATTTCACCTACCTCATATAGAAACCCACCCATGGGGCCCCCACCCTCCATCAGTTCTCTAAGCCAATTATGCCCTACCCAAGCCAACCATATCACAATGGGGGACCTGTTTCTATATTTGTACACTTCTCCCACATTATTCTTTATTTATTGTACAAATGCCTTTGTTTCCAGCAGTTACATTACCTTTTTGTCATCACCTTTGGAAACCTTCTTCCCTTTTTGGCCAAACGCAACCTATATCACCCTTGGTTGGGGTACTATTTCTCATCCACCCTTGATGACATCGTCCATATCTTCAGAGAACCCCATAGACCACTTACCTCTACCCTTTGAGTTTGTTCACCTTGTCCTGCCTCTGGCACAACTTATCCCCTGTCTTGTTGTCCCCCTAACACTCGACCTCATTGAATGATTGCAGCCACTTTTATCTCAAATATCCTCCAACCAATGGCAATCTTGAGTCTTCCTACATCTTGACTTCATCCATGTACCTCCTCCACTTCCTTACCTCACCTAGTATATTTCACGAATCCATTCGCTTCTAGGAGTCATGTCCCCCCTTTTTTTGTCAACATCAACACAATTTTCCAGAAGGGCGATGATATCTTGATTCTCATTACCCATCCAATGAGATATCTTGGATGACACAGGGAGACACACAATTTCTCCCTGCTGTCGTTGACCCCCATAACATTCGACATCAACACTTTTTCATGTTACGGTGGGTCTTACTTTGCAACTATTGCAGTTAGTTCTTTTACTTGCCGAAGACCTCTGAACTTGGATGGGCTATCAATGCCCACAAAATCCTTGATAATTCTTACAACTGTCATTGCCTACTATTCAGAGTATGTTCATCTGTAGAATTATCTTCTTCCTTTATCGCGACTTCCCCTGAGAGCACTGCAGTTTTCCACACCAACACTTTGTTCCTCTTTTTGAGTTACATGACACGAGCATGGGGTATGCCCGCCTCGTTTGTACACAGTTTTTTTTTTACCCACCTCATGGAAGGTTGGGTTCTACTGGTTCCTTTTCCCTCCAATGGATCACTCTGGATGATCCCACTATTGTTTTCTCTTACAACAACACTCTCAGTAGAAGAAACATTGGTGGATTTCGGCTATACATATGCTCCTAACCTCATCCATCATGGAGCATCTGTTATGACTGAAATTTTGTCTGCAAATGGTTACAAGAATTCAACATCATCAAAACAGTTATGAAGTCATCCATGGACCTGAATTAACATAAAAGCATTCATAAAGGTTCAAAAAACTATTCAAAATAGTGAAAAATTGAAGGGCACTATGAAGACACTGGGTGCGAGCACACATGCGTGAAACAGAAACTCCAGATTCGCGCACATGCGCACAATGCACGATTGTTATCGCAAAAAGTCGTGCATCTGAGAAACGACACATTTATGAGAGTGGTTGGCCTCCCACGCACTTCTGGTTTAGCTCCCAAGACGATTTGACACTCAAATTTGGACTGGATTCGACTAGATGGCTGGTCAAAGACCTAGAAATGCCCTAATTAGCCTCTTTACATACTGCAAACTAGTTGAACAATAGCTCAAAGGAATGCTATAAAAAGGCCATGGATACACTTCATTTTTCAAGGAATTCAAAGCAAAGTTATGCTATCATTATTCTCTTGAGGACTCTTCTATCCTTACCAAGAGTATACTTGCATCATTTCATTGGGCAATCCATCTCACCCCTTGAGTGGATTAGAAAATAATTCTTTCAACATTTTCATTTTCATTTTCAAAATTTGTAAGAAGAGCTTACTTGTGGGGGTCCAAGATCCCTCCCTTGGAGGAAGAAGGGACTCATAGTCCCCTTGCTTCTCGGTGTTTTCTTTCACTAATATTAGCCTTCTCATTGGTGACATGGGTATCATTGTTCTTTTTGTCTCTATGTCCCTATGCTTATAAATTTAGTTGTCGTTTTATTTCTTAGTTTATTTCTTAGTTGTTGTTTTATATTTCTTTTTCTAACCCTTTTCCTTGCAGCTGTCCTGCTCAACAAGCCCAACTGAGCTTGCAAGCACCTATATTTTGCTCACTAAGGTGATGAAAGAGGTGAAACACCAGGAACTCAAAGGCATCTATGAAGTCTTCCACTGTTCCTAATTGTTTTATCTTTTTCAAACGACGCAAATGGTTGGTGTCAGTGTCAAAGAGTTCATAAAGCTCTGCCACAAAGTGTGTCCAAGCAATATACCCTTAATGAGAATTTTTTCTCCATTGCCACCATTTCCAACATTCTTGATCTAGATGGATAAAACCATACTAGAGTTTGTCCAAGTCATCTGTAATACCGTATAAAGAGAAGTAATGTTCCATTTGGGTTACCCAACTAGTGGGGTTTGAGCCATCAAATTTGGTCACATCCACCCACGAAAGGCATAGGTCATATTGAAAGTGATGGTTCTGCAAGGTATGGGAATGAGAGGAATGCTCACCTTCAATATGTGGAGGTGAGGAAGAGGAAGGGTTATATATAGGGATATGAAGTTTGGTGCAGAGTGTCGAAAAGACTAATTCAATCTGGGTGGTGAGGTCTTGTTTGATTTCCCCCATTAAGGACTGCATGGTTGTATTGATGGCGACAACATTGGCACTGAGTTGTTTCACTTATTTTTGGGTCTCAATGAGACTAGATTGCAAGGTGTTGAAGCGAGCTTCCAAGTCTTGGCTACGAGTATGGGCCATGAGGATGAGGAAACTAAAAAGGGGCGGGCGGGGTAAAAATTTTGGCTGAAAAAATGATATGGATGAATGTGATAAGGGAGAAGATATGAATCCAATGGAATAGGTCTCAAATAATGGTGAATTTTTTTTGAGACTTATACTCTGGTCTGAAGAATACTCCAGAGAGGAAATGCCCAAATGCTTAACTAGAAAGAAATGTGCATTTACTTGGCAACTCGAACACAGTTGCATGGCAATAGATCTTGTCTGTTTTAATTTGTTTATGTTTCTATCCCCCAAGGGTTAGGTATTCAAGGGTTCTACAAAAAAGGGTTTTCCCTATGCTATAGCTCTCTGATATATGTGTGGGGTCCAACAGTAGTACTCGACCCAATATCTCAGGGCACTAACTAAGGAGGATAGATCGTACCCTTAGCCATACTACCCAACTACCCAGGTACTAGAGAGTATCTTCGTGAGTGTTGTTCTCGGTGACACTATAGCAGTTAGGCGACCAATCGATTTATCTAAAGAGGGCTTCAGGTAATCTAGGTCGATCCGTACATAGGTGTTGTCTAATGCGCTACCACTCAAAGGTTTAACAACATGGGTTACAAGGGTGGCCAACAGATGTGCGCTTAAGTACCACCTATATTTCCTACATGTATGAATCCCTCAACCATGGGTTTATGCATGTAACGAAAGATCTTTGTGGCTTAAAGACGCTAGAATACATCTCTACCCTGAAAAAAAATTAACCCACACTTTCTGCCAAGGAAAGTGCTCTAATACCACTTGTAATATACCAGAGATAAAATGTATGCAGAACTAAAATAAAATGCTAATAATGGCAGAATAACAACAATATAACCAGAACATTCACCACAATAACACTAAAATGATATAAGAATAACAATAGAAATAACACTTTGAATCTGAAAGCAATGTTCACAGGCCTCTTTGAGGGGGCAACCTCCAGTTGAGTAGAGATCTATTACAATAATATCGAAGCTAAGGTTCTCATACCCTCGACTCCTATTTATACTAAAAATAAGCATCTAGAGGAATATCCTTCTAGAAGTGGAAGCTTCTATTAGGTCTTCTTACATCTACCTTATTCTATTTTATTGAAAGGTCTTATTAATATTGACCTTTATTACATTTGAATATATTGTTCTACCTATGTGCGGGTTAGGACCCTAACACACAGTCTTATGGTGAGGCTGCTGGAAATACCTTTTGGGAATATTCCATGCAGAAGGAGTAAAACTCCCTCCTCGAGAACTAGACTTGGTATCTGGTTCCCCTTCCTTCTAGGAGGAAACTTGAAAGATGCAGATGGGTCTATCAGACCAATAGCGTAGTAGATGGAAAAATTAGCAGATACAAAGCTAGAATTGTTGCCAAAGGATTTCAATAGGTGCATGGTATTGACTATGATGAGACCTTTGCTCTAGTAGTGAATATGGATTCCATACAATTGGCACTTTCCATTTTGGTAGCCAAGGGATGGGAAGTCCATCACATGGATGTGAAGAATGCATTTATTCATGGTGATATCTTTGAGGATATCTATATGGAGCAGCCCGATGGATTTATGGAGAACTCATCTTTGGTCTGTCGATTGAAGAAGTCCCTTTGTGGCCTAAATCAGGCTCCGAGCACATGGTATGCCAATATGGACTCCTAACTATTGTCACAGAACTTTGTACATTGTAAATTAGACCCGAATGTATACATGCTGAGGAAGGATGATTCACTTCTACTTTTAGTTTTGTATGTTGATGATTTGTTGATTACCGGTTGCTCGAATTCAACGATTGCTACAGTCAAGAGGATTCTACATGAAAGGTTGTTGATGACATACATGGGTTCACTACACTTCTTCCTTGGATTTTAGATTAGTCAGGATGCATCATACATCAAACTGTCTTAGGCCAAGTATGCATGAGATCTCCTTGAGAGATTTCACATGATAGACTACAATTATGCTCTGACTCCTTTCTTGTTAGTATTCAAACTTGAGGATGGTGGGGAGACTCCACTGCTTGACAACACACTATAAATATATCTAGTGGGGATATGAATTCTCTGTATTCATATCCACATTCCATACTGGGATGGGAAGTCTATCAGATGGATGTGAAGAATGCATTTCTTCATAGTGATCTCTCTAAGGAGATCTACATGGAGAAGCCATAGGGATTTATGCATGACTCATCTTTGGTCTGTCAACTGAAGAAGTCATTTTATGGCCTCAAGTAGGCTCCGAGGGAATCGAATTCCAAGATGGAATCCTTCCTATTGTCACAGAACATTGTACGTTGTAAATCAGATGTGAATGTATACATGCTCAGGATGACTGATTCACTTCTTCTTTTAGTTCTATATGTTGATGATTTGTTGATCACCGGTTGATCGACTTTAGTGATAGTTGCGGTCAAGAGGATTCTTCATGATAGATTTTTTATTATGAACATGGGTCCGCTACACTTCTTCCTTGGACTTGAGATCAGTTAGGATGCATTAGGCATCAAAATGTCTCAAGCCAGGTATGCACGAGATCTCCTTGAGAGATTTCATATGACAGACTGCAAGTCTACTCCGACTCCTTTCCTATCAGGAGTCAAACTTGAGGATGGCAGGGAGACTCCACTGGTTGACAACACACTATACATAAAGGTAGTGGGGAGCTTGTTGTATCTCACACACTCAATATCAGACCTCTCATATGTAGTTGGCACAGTTTCTAGGTTCATGCAGGAGTCGCATGAGCTATATTGGAAAGTTGCAAAGTGTATCCTTCGATACGTACAGGGCACCATCACCTTTAGGATTCATTATGAAGCAGACTCTACATTAGATCTCATTGGGTTTATTGATTCTGACTGGGCTAGTGATAGCATTGATTGCAAGTCCACATCTGGTTACTCACTCAGTCTTGGTTCTCGTCCTATCTGTTGGTCGAGTAAGAAGCAAGCTGCCATTGCTCTATCTTCAACTGAGGCAGAGTACAAAGGGGTAGTTAGCATAACCATTCAGGCT
Organism: Picea abies; assembly: GCA_900067695.1. Taxonomy (NCBI): domain Eukaryota; kingdom Viridiplantae; phylum Streptophyta; class Pinopsida; order Pinales; family Pinaceae; genus Picea; species Picea abies. The sequence goes on from CBVK0102065066.1 coordinate 17,443, forward strand.
ATGTGGCTACAACATTTTCTCACTGAGTTGGGCATTCAGTTTCATCGGTCGATCGCCATCTGGTGTGACAACCAGAGTACTCTGAAGTTATGTAGAGATCCAGTTCAGAGGCAGTGGACGAAGCACATCGATATCCACATGCACTACATCTGAGACTTAGTACACGAGGGGATCATTAACTTACAGTTCTGTCCTTTAGCAGAATAGATGACAAAAGTTTTCACCAAGACCTTCTCTGAGTAGAAATTCCATTCTCTGTGAGGTCATATTGGAGTGAAGGACATAGTTCCCTAGCAACTGTAGTTCTTCTTTTTTCTTTTACATACATTGTACCTTGAGGGGGGGTTTCCCTATGAGTTTTTCCCTCTTTCCTCACTTTATTTTTAGTGTATCTTTTGTACTTGGGTACCTAACATCGCCCCATTGCCAGGAGCCAATATTTATTTTCACCATAGTGATGTTCAGGGGGGGTGTTGGAGTTACTTCACACACACCTAAGATTTATTTTTCCTAAGGTTTTTATTTTTTTATTAGTCATAATTAGTCATTATCTAGTCTCCTATATTTTAGGAGAGAATATTCCACCTGGAGAATATTCTCTTTCAGTTCACACTTCAGTTTGACTAGTTGAGTTGAGTTTAGATGTTGCACTGGGATCATCACCATGCAACATTGGGTTCATCACTATAATAATCCGACCTTGCCTTGGTATCATCACCAAAGTGGCACATTAGCCTTGATTCCTTGAGTTAACGCCTCACTACTTTATGTTCAGTCAGTTAACTAAAGACTAGTTGACTAGTTAACTCAACTAGGTGGCAGTTTACTCCCATAACTGCTTAAGAGACTAGAATAGGTGGTAGTTCACTCCCGTAACTACTAGTGTGTGGACAGATCACTCTAGACCACCACTATGGTGACTTGGTTCACCTCAAGTTGAACTCATTGAGTTATACATAGTATATCATGTGTAAATTATTCATTATTCATAATGGTTAATGAGAATTATTTCCATTCTTTCTCTCCTTCTTCTTCTTTTTTCAATTATGTCTACAAATGTGTGCATCATTTTTTAGTTAGATCTATTCTGTGTAGGTTCAACAATTTACAACTACTATATGTTCAGTTAGTTAACTGAAGACTAGTTGACTAGTTAACTAATCTAGGTGGTAGTTCACTCCCGTAACTACCTAAGAGACTAGGATAGGTGGCACTTCACTCGCGTAATGGTCGTTGTGCTTCTAGATCACTATAGACTACAACTATGGTGCATTAGTTCTCCTCCATTGCACATTCATTTATTTATACAGAGTATATCATGTGTAAATTATTCGTTATTCATAAAGGTTAATGAGAATTCTTCCATTCTTTCTCTCCTTCTTCTTTCTCAAATTCTCTCTTTCAAATGTGTTTATTATTGTTTAGCTAGATCTATTCTGTGTAGGTTCAATACATTTACAATTTCCATGTCTTTTCAATCCATTTCATTCCATGCCATTTCCATGCCTTGTCATTCGATGCCATTGCATCCCATTTCCATGTCATTTTCATTCCATTTTTGTTCCTTTTCCATGCCTTTCCATGCCATTACATTGTCATTCTAATGCTATGTCTTTCCAATCCATGCTTGTTGCACCTCTTCCGCCACCTTAGTGAGAAAAATAGAGGTGCTTGAAAGCTCATTTGGGTCTGCTGAGTAGGACAGCTGCAAGGAAAAGAGTTAGGGAAAGAAAATAAAAACTACAACTAAGAATTAAACTAAGAAATGCAATAACAACTAGATTCATGAGCATAGGGACATAGAAACAAAAAGAACCATAAGACCCATGTCACCAATGTTGAGGCTGATCTATTAGTGAAACAACACACCAATAAGAAAGGGGACTATGAGTCCCTTCTTCCTCCAAGGTAGGGCTCTTGGACCCCCACTAGCTAGCTCTTCTTACAACAAAGAAAAAATGGAAAGTGATGAAAGAACTCTTTATAAATCCACTCAATGGGTGAGATGGATTGTCCAATGAAATGGTGACAATATGCTCTTGACAAGGATGGAGTCCTCAAGACAATAGAGGCAGCATAACATTACTTTGAATTCCTTCAAAAATGAGGTGCATCCATGGCCTTTTTATAGCATCTCCTTGAGCTTTTGTTTAACTTCTTTTTAGTGTGAAAAGAGGCTAATTAGGGCATTTTTAGGTCTTTGACCAGCCATCCAGTCAAATCCAGTCCATATCTGAGGGTCAAATCGACTTCATAGTTGAACCATAAGTGGGTGGGAGGCCGAACACTCTCATAAATGCGTCGTTTAGAAGGTGCATGATTTTTTGCGATAATAGTCGCGCATCGTGCACTTGTGCACGATTTTTGCGTTCCTGTTCTACGCATGTGCATGCTTTCCCAATGTCTTCATAGCGCCCTTCAATTTTTCACTACTTTATATAGTTTTTTACTCTTTTATGAATGCTTTGGTATTAATTCAGGTCCATGGATGACTTCATCATTGTTTGACCATGCTGAGTTCTTGTAACCATGTGCGGATGAAATTTCAGTGATAACAGATGCCCCCTGATGGTTGAGGTTAGGAGCATATGTATAGCCAAAATCCATCAATGTTTCTTCTACCGAGAATGTTGTTGTAAGAGAGAGCAATAGTGGGATCGACCAGAGTGATCCGTTGGAGGGAAAAAGGAACCGGTAGGACCCGACCTTCCATGAGGGGTGTAAAATAGAAAACTTCGTACAAACGAGACGGGCATGCCCCATGCTCATGCCATGTAACCCTAAAAAAATATGACTGGAGTGTTGGTGTAGACAACTGTAGTGCCCTCGGGGGTGGTCATGATAAAGGCAGAAGACAATTTTGCAAATGAACATACTTTGAATAGTAGGCATTGATCGCGATAATAAGTAGCAGCGATTACGTGGCCATTGATAGCCCCGCCAAGTTCAGAGGTTTTCGACAAATGAAAGAACTAACTGCAATAGTCATAAAGTAAGACCCACCCTAACATGAGAAAGTGTTGGCATCGAATGTTATGGGAGTCAACGATAGTAGGGAGTAATGGTGTTTCACCCTGTGTCATCCAAGATCTCTCATTGAGTGGATAATGAGAATCAAGATACCATCGCCCTTCTAGAAACTATGCTGATGTCGACAAAAAAAAGAGGGACGCGACTCCCAGAAGAAAATGGCTTCGTGAAATCTACTAGGTGAGGTGAGAAAGTCGAGGAGGTACATGGACGAAGTCAAGATGTGGGAAAACTCAAGACTGCCCTTGGTTGGAGTATGTGTGAGATAAAAAGTGGCCGCAACCATTCAATGAGAACGAGTGTCAGGGGGATGACAAGACCGGGGATAAGTTGTGCCAGAGGCTGGACAAGGTGAACAAATTTAGAGAGTAGAGGTAAGTGACCGGTGGGGTACTCTGAAGATATGGATCATGCCGGAAAGGGTGGATGATAATTAGTGCTCCAACCAAGGGTGACATGGGTTGCAGTTGGCCAAAAAAGGGAAGAAGGTCACCAAAGGTGACGACAAAAAGGTAATGTAACTATTGGAAACAAAGGCGTTTGTACAATAAATAAATAATAATTTGGGATAAGTGTACAAATACAGAAATAGGTGCCCCAATGTGATATGGTTGGCCTGGGTAGGTCATAATTTTCTCGGAGAACTGATGGAGGGTGGGGGCCCCATGGGTGGGTTTCTGTATGAGGTAGGCGAAATGAAGGGAAATTTACTGATGGGCAAATGGATTGTGGATGAAACAGAGAGTTCATGATACTGTGGAGGTGCAGTCCAAAAATAGAACCGTGAAGAGATAATCTGGGAGTCCGTTGGGAAAGCTAGCAAAAATGAGGAGAAGGAGTATGTCGCTGATTTGCGACATGATGTAAGACTATTGGGACTCCCATCCCTAAAGGGTTTTTGAAAAAACAGCATGAGTGTCAAAAGCACAAAAGGGTGCTATGAATGGGACAACTCATGTGGATAAGAGTGCTACCGGGTGACAGTACATAAGATGCAAATGGAGGTGTTGGTACTACAGAGCTGGAAATGGGGATCCTGGAGGCAAATGTCAGAGGGTGTGATTGGAAATGTAAGTGAGATTCAGAGGGAATGACTACATGCCAGTACTGAGTATATACCTGAAGGGGTTGTGTTGATGTATGATGACCAAGTACCTGCACACATGAAAACCAAATACTCGACATGAACAATATCTGAAGAGAATCGAACATATCAACATTTATTTGAAAATTTTGAATATGCACATGCGTACCTGAGTGTGTCATGGGCAGATGCTCCATCAGGAAAATGGGAAAATGATAACCAGATGGAAATGTTTGTATAAGAGGCTGAAGGTGGTTCGGAAGACAGATCTTATGGCCTCGTTTATCAAAAAATGAAAGTGGGAAAAGGGCTTAGATATGGATGGTGGGTCCATAATGCCATCCCAGTGTTACTGACACTATGGACGATCGGGCGGTAATTTGGGGGAGGACATGTACTTCCCCTTTTCTCGAGGAATAATGAAGAAGTATAATGAATCACATTCACAGGAGCATTGGTATGGAGTGTCGGAGGAAACTCAGGAAGATATGTGTGGCGTGTCGTGGATAATGTGTGGTAGATGTATGGGATAGATGGGCAATGGTGTGTATAATGGCTATAATCTGAACATATGGCACAAGCGAATTTGGTTCGTATCCCTTTGCTACTTGAGTTAGGGGAGGTAGAGGCAGTACTTGCTATAGTGGCAAGTGGTGATGGTGTTGGATTGAGGGGAATTGGGTTCCGTAACTCAGGTAGAGATGGGCATTTGTGGGTTGGTTGTCCATGTTTCTCACATAGTGCGCAAGGAGGTTCTATGCGTGGGGGGAGTGGAGTTGTGGGCTCCTTCTTCTTTTGCCTGCCCCCAACTATGGTAGGGAGGTTAGCAAGTGGGGGTGTAGAGGGTATGGTGGGAGTAAGTATGGGAATCATCATGGGGATTCCATCCATTTGGGGGGGGAGGGATGGTTGAGGAACCATCTCTAGTGGATGTAAATACAAAACTAGAATTGCCAACACCATATTAGGGAGAGTAAGCATTGTGGCTACTTGGAAAGCTTATATGCCTAGTGGAGGGTAAAAGAAGGGGGTTTGAGTAATGGCTTGGGGAACTGTCTCCCAAGCTAGGATATGGCCCTGGGGAGAGGTGAACTCGTGAACTGGTGGAGTCGACGAGTTCGCAGGAGGCTCATGAGGGGGGAGCTCTATGACTAGTGGGACGTCAGATATGATAGAAGCCATCCTAGGAGGAAGGGTATCCTCCATGTCAGTTCCTTTAGAGGAAACTACACACACTTTTGTTGAAAATGATGGGTTTAGGAATGGCGGTGTTCCCTGACAAGTGTCCAACATGGGTGGGTCTTGGAATAATCTAGGGCCATTGTTGGCAACTCAAAAATCATTCGAGCTAACATGAACAAGGGGGAGGATGTTATTGAAGTTGGTAGAATGGTTAGGCTCGTAATGTGTAAGTTGGTCAATGGAGACGATCTTCCCATTATGGGGGAACATCATCATATGAAACACAGAAGAGGCAACCACCTTCATAGCATACATGTAGTTGCATCCAAAAAGGATATTGTAATCAAGCTGGGCATCGATAACTTCAATGTCAATGAGGATGGTTTTTCCCCCAAGTTATATGGGGACATTTTGACAAAGACCTATGGAAGATGTTGGTCGACCGTCATAAGCTTGAAGGGTGATGGTAGAGGGTACTAGCTCAGGGGAGCCAATTTTTTGCCATACGTCTTTAGACATGATGTAGGTGGATGCACCTTCATTGATGATACACTGATAAATTGTGGTGTTCCAGATCTTAACCGGTATATGGAAGGCTACTTGGGTGGGAAGAAGTGGTTCTCTATTATCTGAATCAAATGTGATCAGCTGGGTATCAGCTGTGTCAATTTCCCCCAAGGCAGAAAGAAAGGATTTTCTCTGTGATGGGCAGGTTTGGAGGACCTCCAATACAGATATGGCTGTAGGAGTCTGGGCTAAGTCATCATCCAAACTATAATTATGAGCAGCCTTAGCATGAGGGTTATGTACATTCTGTGGTAAAGGCATACGTGGTATGCGAGGAATGGGTTCCGTGTTAGGACGTGGAATCATCAATGGTTGTCCTGTGGTAACTGGTCATGTTTATGAGGTGGTTGGGGTAGATTCGGGAGTCATACCATATTGACGATTGCGAGTTTGGAGAATAATTTCTTCACTGGTGAGGAAGATACTGCGATCAACCAAATTCCTGGGTTGAGTGGCACTCGGGGTTGCATATAGCCCCATTTGTGGTGGGGAAGGGTTGATCACTTGTTGGGTGTTCATCATACCTTGGTATGGAATGGGGTTCTGCAGTATGGATGGGGGGGGTTGTTGTACGTATTGTTGTGGGACCTGCTGAGGGGCAGTTGGTGTCAGAGGGCCCTGTGAGTGCATGGATGCCCTCATCCGTTGGAGGTCAAGAATTTGGGGGCAATGATGAGTGTAATGTCTGTACTCATTACATATGGAACAAGGAAAGTTAGTTTGAAGATTGTTGTTCTTCCCTTGGTGTGGTATATTGGTATTGATGCCCCCTTGGGGGTCTTGGTATTGGTTTCCCCCAGTAGGTTGGTTCTGTTGGGGTTGATTCCTGCCTTAACCTAGGTTGTTGTTGTTCATGTTCCATCCTTTATTATTGGCGTTGTTCGATGGATGGGTGGGATTGGCCGTATTCAGCTGTTCAAAATTTTGGTATTGTTGAATGGCAGAGGGTTGAAAAAAATTCACCCCCGCATGAGGATGGGGGGGAGCCATGGGTTGTGGGGGACCAGGAGTTGGGGAGTACGGATTTGGTGGTGGTAAAAAGCCATAAGGTACATAGGAAGGCATAGTGCTTTCACTAGTACTATAAGCTGAGGTAGAGGGGGTACTAGAGTTCATTTGAATAGGTGGATGTATGGGGGGTTTTGACGGTGGTCCACTGATGGGTGGAGGTATCACAACAGGGTATGGTTGTTGATAAGAGCGTGGGGGGTAATAAGAAGTACCCCCATATGCCGATGGGTATTGATTTGTTCCATACATCGGTGGTGGTTGGGGTTGTGGACCATGGTGAGTGGTGGTACCAATTAGTCCATCTGTTGAGTGAGACATCCCAGGTTTGTCTTGGCCAAATGGCACAGGTTTTGGAAGATCAGGAAGTATAGTGTATAAGTACCCTGACTATGCATAGATGAGGTCATACTATTGCACCTTACTAATGGCTTCCTCTTCAGATTGAGGGAAGGTGGAAGCTACATCCTTACCGAGGAAAGAGACAAGTGATCTAAGAAACCAGTTGAGACACTGTTGTTTGGTGGTTTCTTCTTTGCACAATCTACATCGCCTACGCCACTCATGAATGTGGTCAGCGATATGTGTGGCTGAGGTTTGTTTGAAAGTAGAAAGTAGTTCTAGACCATTGTCATGGCAGATGGGTAATTGGAAGAAGGTCAAGAATGCTTTGGCTAATGACTTAAAAGTTGCGTGGGACCCTGATTTTTCTTCGACATACCATTTGGCCGATGGGCCAATGAGTGTGCATTGAAATAATTGTAGTCTGATGGAATCATCCATAATGCTATTGGAGGATCACCATAGGTGAAAGGTCATGACATGGTTGGCAGGGTCATCACCTACCTTTCCTTCAAAATTTGGTATGTCCGAAGGTAGTCTGGTGGGCATTGCAGGCCATGTGGGATCATGCAATATAGGATCATTGGTGAGTTT
>CBVK0102065075.1:0-10467 GCA_900067695.1 Picea abies
ATACGACTCACTATAGGGTCAGTGCGGCCGCGACTTCAAGTCACTTCATTTTAAAAACTTGTGACAATTGCTCCTTGATTTCATCAATTAATTTCCATGCATTTCCTGTAATTATTAAATCATCAACATATAAGGAAATCAATACTATATGCCATGCTCATCAAATTTGGTATACAAATTTGGATCACTCTTTCTTCTCATAAAATCATGTTGAAGAAAGAAAGAGTCTGTCTTCTCATACCATGACCTAGGTGCTTGTTTTAGTCTATTACAATTCTTTCTTTAACTTACAAACTAAGTGTTCTTGCCCAAGTTCCACAAACCCTTCAGGTTGATTAAGGTAAACCTCCTCCTTTAAATCACCATTCAAAAATGAAGATTTAACATCTAATTGGTGTAGCTTCCAATGATACTTTGTAGCTAAAGCAATTAACAATCTGATAGTATTCAATTTAGCTACTGGTGCAAATGTTTCAGCATAATCAATACCTTCTGTTTGTGAATACCCCTTTTCCACCAATCTAGCCTTATATTTGTTTATACTACCATCTAATTTAAACTTGGGTTTGTATATCCATTTGCATTCAATGGGTTTTTTATGTTTAGGCAATTCAATCAATTCCCAAGTATTGTTTTTCATTATAGATTCATATTCTTCCTCCATTGCATTTCACCATTCATCATGTTCATTGGATTCATTAAAAATCATGGGTTCTATGACATTTGAAATGTTACTCATTAGGACATAGTCTCTATACCTCTCAGGGAGCTGAACCTGTCGTGAAGATATTCTCAACTAATTTTCTTCCTCCCCACTTTGTGAAGATCTATCTTCGCCTCTAGGTGAATTGTTACTGCTTGAAGTGTCCATATCACTGAGTCCTTGTTGTTGTTGCTGCTGTTTCTGCGGTTGTGGCTGTTGCTGTGGTGGCTGCTGTTGCAATTGTGGTTGCTGCTGGGATGATTGATGTTGCTGCTTCTCTTCTTTAACTCCATCAAGAAGTATATGCCATTCCTCATGAATGTTGTTGTCATGATTTCCTGCTTCTTTCTCATGGAAAAGTACATATCTACTCGCAAATACTTTGTGAGTAGAAGGATCAAACAATTTGTATGCTTTGAATTTAGAACAATACCCTATGAAAATACATTTAATGACTTTAGCATCCAATTTCTTCCTATTCTCCTTTGGAATATGTGCAAAATCCTTACACCCAAATACTTTCAAATTATGAACTACAGGTTTGGAACCATACAAGGATTCGAAAAGAGTAACATTATCAAGACACCTTGTTGGACTTCTATTCTTTAAATAAACTGTAGTATTTATGGCTTCAACCCAGAATGCATTCGATAGATTCTTACCTTTCATCATACTACGTGCACACTCTACTAGAGATCTATTTTTTCTTTCAACCACTCCATTTTGCTGTGGAGTGTGGGGTACTGTAAACTACTACACTATTCCATGATGTTTACAATATTTGATGAAGTCCCCTGATTTATACTCTCCCCCTTGATCTGAACGAAGGATTTTGATGGGTTTTCCTATTTGCTTTTCCACCATGGTTCTGAATTCCTTAAAGCACTCAAAAACATCACCTTTTCTTCTAAGGAAATAAACCCATGTGTATCTCGTGCAATCATCAATAAATAACATAATGAAAAATGCACCTCCTAAAGACCTAGTTTGCATAGGTCCACAAACATCAATATGCAAAAGATATAACACATCTCATTTCTTCCTATCAGGATTAGAGGGGAATTCATCTATGTGCATCTTTCCTAATGCACATCCTTCACAAGCAACATTTTCATTCTTCAACATGGGAAGTCCTTCAACCATATTCTGTTTCTGTAATAACAATAAATCAGGATGATTGATGTGGCCATACCTTTGATGCCAAAGACTCTCTATTGGAATAGTTTCAGAAGTCAAGGCGTGATGTTCTTTGCTGGTAACATCAAGTTTGTATAATCCTCCTACTCTAACTCCCATTGCAATAGTTCTGTATTGGTCCAACAGATCTTTCACTATGCAATAATTTTTGAAGAATTCAACCTTCAAGTTTTGATCTGTAATGGTGGACACAGAGACCAAATTTTTCTTTATCCCTGGCACATACACAACATTGTGAATGTGACGAACATAACCATTCGACAATGTTACTGAATGTCTCTGTATCGCTTGATATGATGAGTGCGGTCATCTCCAAGATATATGCTAACACCCTTATGTGTTTCTTTAAAATTATAATACCACTTTTTATTACATGTCATATGTATTGATGCTCCGAAATCCACAAACCAGGCATCAATATCATCCATTTCGACAGACAAAGAAACATTTGACACAAACAGTCTAAGATCCTGTGCATCAAAATTTGGGGGTTCATCAATATCATCACTAGAAATAAACAATCTGAGATCACGATTTGAAGATTCTTCTGCATAATGACCTGAATGTTTTCTAGGTTTATTCCTAACCTCATTACTCTTCTTCTTATGAAAGTCTTTAATAAGATGTCCAGGTTGACCACAATAAAAAAAACTCTTTGACTCATTCCTGTTAGATTGCATACCTTGATTTGTCCTTGGAGATTGTATTCTCTGCGATGAACTACCTCCTCTGCCTCTTTGTCCTGATCTCCCTCTCGCAGATCTCTTATTTGACCACAATGCCAAATATGAATTCTGAGGCTTCAAATTTGAGCGCCTCTCTTCCTCTTTCAACAAAATACCTATCAATTCTTCAAAAGTAGGAGGTTTCTCCCTTGCTGCGAGACCTGTTATGAACATCTGATAGTCTTCTAGCATACCATTTAAGGTAATAGTTACAAGATCAGTGTTGAAAACTGTTTCCCCTATATTTCTTATCTTATCTTTCACCTCTTTAATGCGACCCAAAAATGAACTAATGGATTCATTTCCATCCATCTTAATGCCTAAAAATTTAGATTTTAGGAACATAATACGATTTGTGTTGCTAGTTTCATATAAGGCTTTAAGCATTGTACACGTTTCAACAGAAGTTTTAGCTTCTATAATATGTGGAATTATGTTATCTTTAACATAAATACACAACAATACCTTGGCCTTGTTTTCACTCTTATCCCAGTCTTGGATCTATGCTGCTGTCGCACCGACAACCACATCAGGTTTCGCTTCATCTCCCTTCACAATGGTCTAGACACCATAGCCCTCCATTAGGGTCTGCATTTTGAATTTCCAATAAATGAAATTCGTGCCATCTAATTTGTTGGCTTCGTTGAGGTAGGTCTCTGCTAGAGGATTCACCATCCCTACAAGTGTCTACTTGTCTAACCAGACAATGGATCCTTATATCACCAAACACACTTCAATCCTAAAGGCAATGAATCACCAAGAATACGCAAATAACCTCAGCACACCCTTCCTCTCTGGGTGCCTGTGATAGATTTCTGAATGCCCAAACTTTTGCTTCATAAAACAAATGTCCACACAATAAACCTCACAAATGACAAAGTTTATAACTCACAAAAAATATCCACTTTAATAGAATGTTTATACCTCACAAAAAACATATCCACTTTAATAAAAAAATTCATAAATCCCTCATGATTTATAAAGTGATCTAAAATTTTAACCCCTCCATCATTTGCATAAGAGAAATCGTGGCACCCTTTTTCAATGCTCCAAAAAGACTCACGGTTAAAACTCGCTCACACTTTCCACAAAAGAATAGTCAAGTTGCACACCACATTCATGATTGGCATCCATCATTCTCTCACCGACTTCCAACTTGAGGTGAGGGACATCTCCACAAATCCTCCCTAGAATGTCTCCACGTCTCAGCCCTGAGCAAGTTCAAGAGAAACTGGCAGCCCTATTGACATGATATATTGAATTTGTAAAGCAACTCTGGCTATGCAGGTAATGGCCTTGATTTCTTCCCACAAACTCATGGTAATCTTCCTGACTCCAAACATAAAACTCATGATTACCAAAGAATAAAGTCGACGCTCTTCGGACTCATGAAGGGTAGCGCTAGCGCGCTTGTAATATTGAAGGGGGGGCACTGGTAAAATATGGAAAAGCTCCTGGAGAGTGGAGGGGGGAGTGCTAGTGCCCTAGCGCTCTTAGACACATACAAAGTGAGTGCGAGGTCACCAAATTTTTTAATTTCTTACCCTTTTTTCCCCTCCGCCATACCTCAAGCCTACGAAGATCCAATGATTTTACTAACTTGCCTTGCATTAATGGCCTGTCAAATCTGTCTTATTTGATGCTAGCTATGAGTCCATTACCCAATGGCCCCTTTTCTCCTACTCCAACCAAACCATTTAAAAAACCAAATATCAATCTATCATAACTAGCCTAAGAGCCATACTCAAACAAATCTAAATCTGATAGAGAGATCCCTCTCTGAGTTTAGGAGGGCTAGATCCTAGACTTAAAGTGGTTTGATGTTTACCTCAGTGATTGCCTCCATAGCCTTGGGAAAACTATAAAGTGCTAACATAATGAAAACCATACTGGGGAGTTCCTCAGAAAAGCATAACAAGTTCCATATCTGATTACTGATGGTGGACAATGATTAGACACAAGAAGGATGAAATCATTCACCTGGTGAATCCAACTTGCTCCAGATCAGTTCCGATTCAAAGACTCCACTGGAGGAAGAACCTAAAACATGGCCAAACAATATGGAAGGATCAGGTATTCAAGCTCAAATTGTATTCAATTCAATAGTTTTTTGGTTTTATCTGTAAATATGTTCTATCTTATTCTGATCCTGGTCAAGAGTACATTTCTGAAGTTTACATTGATCATTTGCAAATTGATGAGCCTCAAGAGACTAAGCCCAAAATTTTAGATCATGTACATGCTCATACACCTGTGCACATCCCAGATACACCTATAGAGAACCCAATGAGACATAAGCCTCGTGCTTTATCTCCTACTCTTGTTAAAACTATAGATGGTTATAATCCCCCTACTTTACCTTCTATACATGTAAAAGTCCTAGACAGATACAAACCTCTAGTTTTACCTTCTATTCTCCATGACCTCCTTGCCAATTATAACAATAATCTGCCTAGGTTTGATGGAGAAAATGTGAATATCATTGCTCAAAATCAGATCCAAAGTCTTGAGGATTTTCTTGATCTATTTTAGGTGGAAGAAGATGATGTTTGTATCAGGATTTTTTCCCTATCATTGCAAGGTAAAGTTAAAAATTTGTTTAAGAAGCTTCTAGCTGCAAGCATTGATAATTTTCATCAATTCATGAAAATTTTCCTAGATAGATGGGTGATCAGGGGAAATGTCTTTCTCATCTTAGAAGAATATGACCATTTAAAAAGACATCCAGGGGAGACAGTACACCACTTTTCATCTAGGTTCAATAAGGTGTATCATGCAATGCCTGTTGATATAAGGCCACCCCCAGGATTATCCCTTTTGCATTACCCAGATGCATTTGATCTAGAGATGGCATTACAATTAAGAGAACAGAACACTACAACCATCAAAGAAATGCAAAACATTGCAGTGGATGTGGAAGCTAATTTGCTGAACAAAAAGTCCAAGATAAGGGCAGAAAAGAAAGATAGAACATAAGTGAAACTAGATGTTCTGTCAAACATTGTAAAAGAGATGATGCAAAAGATTAGTAGAAAAGATGAACTTATTGTTCAAAGATGACATGTTTCATTAGTTCTAGAAAAGAAAAAAGCTCACTGATCTCAAACAACTTACAACTCATTCTTGGCATCCTAAAACATAAGAGGATTATTTCATGTACTCGATTCATATTATGGTCAAAGATAAATCTCAAAATCACCCTGTAAAGGAGCAATTAATTGATTTAATGAATATGTTTGATGACATTCCTTACATAGACAATTCACCCAAGTATGATGAGTATATAGTTGAAATTGATGCTGACTGTTCAAAACAATCAGTAGCACACGGTTGGGAGGAACAAGTTTAGTTACAACTCAAGGATGAAAATCAACAATTGCATATTAATCATGACAACAAGGAGGACAATGCATAAAGTTTTCAAGTAAGTGCAAAATTCCTTCCTCTATGTTTTTCCTCACTTCTGAGAGAAAATTATAAGCAAATTGTCAACAGTACGATTGGATAACTCTCTAACCAATTAGATGAGGAAATCATGGAGGATAAAGAACCTGTTTTAGATCCAGAGGTGCAACCCTTGAGTCATCTTGAATGTCAAATCTAATATGAAATCACAGAGGCTGAAACAGATAATGACCTGATCCTTTTTGATGCTATACCATTATGCTCAAATTCATTTCATATTTTGAAAGGAAATTTTGGTCATATTCTGAATGATGAATACATGAAAGAGTATAATGTTTTACTAGAGCCAATGCAACAACTACCTCATTTGCTATAGGATCCAATAACAAAGGTATTGGTTGACATATGCAAATAGAACACTGTTTCATTTTCTAGTCATGGGCTAGAAAACATTTATGATATTGATATGATCAGACAATCAGCTTCATCATTGTGTTCAATAGAAGTATCATTTCAAAGCCCATCATAAAAGTTGCAGCCATGTCAGGAAGTGAATGAGGATGAAAATAGTATAACTACAACATCAAATCATGAAGTTGAGTTGATTAAATTTGAACACAAGGAGATAGGTCATGTCTATTATGATCCTATAATTGTCTATATGGAGGAGCTATTCTTTTCAGAATTCCCATTGATACCTAAAGTTTCTGAAATTGTCCACAGTCCCAGGGCTTTTTGTTTTGAATATCATGTTATAAATCAGTTTTTGTTGCCCATGCAATTTATATTTATGATACTGGTTAAAAATAGTGAAAGAACAAAGTTATTAGAGCAGTTGCTTGACTGGATGCACTGGCACTATTGTATCATTTAGAACAGAAAAATGATCAGTAGTGTAGGGTAGGTAGCAATTTTGAATAAGCTCAGTCATTTGAGCATCTTTTTCAGCATTGTATGGTTTCCAGTACAGTTTGTAGTTGATAGTATATAGTTCAGTGTTCAGTCAAATTTGAGTTAGTTCGAAGATTGTAGCTGCAGTGACTCCATGGCCCAACGAATAAAGCATTGGTTTGAATGTTCAAAGTTCTGTGGTTCTTGTCACCTCCTGAAAGAGTCGCCATCCCCAGGTGGAGCCTATGTTGGGTCCCTATAATCATAGGTAACTTGATTCTTCATATGCTTATTTGGCGTTTCTCCCATGATGAAGACATCTAGCTTGCTCGACTCGGTTAATTCCATTTCCCCCTCCATCCATTTTGCTCGATACTTCATCACCCTACTGCATCCTTCATCCACCTCTGCGCCACTCACTCCCTTGTCCATTTATCCCATTGGCTACATCTCGGCCACCACTCATCTCTGCATAAACAAACTTAGGATAAAATGTATTAAATAGATTATTTTAATAAGATAATTATTAATAAATAAATAATTAGATTAATTATTTATTAGTAATTAAGTTAGTTTGATTAAGTTAGCATTTGGGTGAGTTTATTATAATTAACATTAATTAAAAAATAAAAACAATACAAAACATTAATTAAAAATAAAAAATAAACATATAATAAATAATTTAAAAACATATAATAAATAATTAAAAAAAAAACATATAATAAATAATTTAAGAACATATATAAAAACAAAACATATAATAAATAATTTAAAACATATAACAAATAATTTAAAAAACATATAACAAATAATTTAAAAACAAAAAACCCTCGGATGGGGTGACATGCAACAATGCCTCGCCACCTAGCTCTGCATTGAGCCATAGAATAAATGTTGATGGCCGCCACCCATCCTCTCTGAATTTACGATGGTAGCCAGCCATTACAGCCGCTATACGGAGGAGGGACTCCTCCTTCGCGCGAAAGCTCTCGCTCATACCGCACTCAGCATGACAGGGTTTATGGATAGCTCGACAAATCCATCATTTGGAAATTCAAAACTTTGAGCGCCTGGACAGAGCTGGTTCGCTCTCGTTTTGGACCTCCCTGTCGGTTGGGAGCTCTGGTGTTGCTCTGGTTCCTTATTGTCTTGGCTCACTTTCGTTCCACTGCATTCTCTCTGCATTGTCATCCACCATTCAACAACGATGACCAGGAAGCATGGTAGGCCTCGTCGGGGCTCGACCTAGTACACCCACAAAGAGCAAAGGCAAAGGAGGAAGAACCTGGAGCGCCCTCTGTCGATGGCGACCTCCATTCTCCAGAAGAGGGATCATGCTGACCAATTGGATTTGCATGCCATTATTTTTGAGATTGGGACAGAGCGTAGCAGTCATACCATGGCAATTGAGCCTGGAAGCAGTCTGGAGGATGGCGCCGTGGACGAGTTTCCAACCTACTATGTTGAAGACACGCCGTTTGTGGAGGAATTTGTGACCACCCCGGAACCCCAAGCCATGGCGCCGGACTTACAGGATGGTAGCGGTCCTAAAGACGAGACGACAGAATAATTCCCTATGTGCATTGTTGAGGAGATACTGTGGACAGGTGACTACAGCCCCACCAGCCATGCTGAGCAGGTAATGATCAAGGACGAGGCTTGGGACAAGGTGTGCGCCGAAGGAAACGTGGATGAGACCAGACCAGGGATGAAGGAGGAAGCGACCGATGTAGAACAGACTGAGATCGAGGCCAGAGCTAGGATGAACGTGGAAGTGGGGAACGAAATCTTTGATGATGCAGGTAATCATGACTTGCATGGTCCTTTCCTCCATGTAGAGAATCTGGCTCTGGTGTTCGAACTTTGAGGCCACATGGAAGACCAGGAGCATAGAGCCCTTCTCATGGGACAATGTCTAGACTTGCTCCTTGATGCATACTCCGATGATCTAGCAAAGAGAAAATGTCCATTCTGTGCGCAACCATTCGCCATCCCAGCCAGGTCCACGTGGCAGACAGGCAAGGGCGATAGGTCACCGGGTATCTAGGTTCTCCTTTGCTAGTTTGTTTTATGTTTAATCATGTTGTTGCTACATGTAAACTTATCCTATCGCCATCTATCCTGGTTTCCTTCGGGCAGGACAGATGGCAAAACAATTTTCCAAACTATGCTGGTTTTCGGTAAAACAGAAGCATTTTTGGTGGCTCAGAACTATATCTCTGTGTATTTTGTCAATGTTTCTCTGATAACTTAATATAACAGGTTCTACTTTTTTACTTAAAAAAAAAAAATTTAAAAACAAAAAAACAAATATAAAACAAAATATAATAACTTAAACAATAATAAAACGAAACAAACTAAAAAAAAAAAAAAAAAGAATTANAACTAAAAAAAAAAAAAAAAAGAATTAACAAACAAAATCTAAAAGTATCCTAAGTTTTCCACGGATGGGGTGCAAGTGTGGGACATATGTCACTAGGAGAGGATGTGAGATGACCAACATGATAATGACCATGTGACATGGGTGTGTCACACCCTCCCGCCACCCTCATGCATTTAAGCCAAACTTGCTCTAGCCAAGGTGCCATTACTCTCAGTGTGCCTGGCCTAAGATTTCTGTCCTGTCTATGGCTTAGAGCCATGAACTAGATTTTACTCAGCTCATGTACGCTTGCCTCTTTCAACATTCTCGACACCATGATTTTCACCAGGTGCATTCGCAATTGTTCTCTTCCAAGGCTGAGACCTCTTGCGATTTGAACTCCTCCCAGTTGCTTCTTCGCTACTTGAGCTTCCCTTCGGAACTTACAAATCCCCTCAGTGTCCCAGGCATGCCGAGACAAAGGGGGAAATCCAAGCGCAGCTCGGCCTGGCAGCCCAACCAGCCACGTGTGGTTCTCCGACCCCCACTTTCACCATCTCCCAGTTCGTCACCTTCTTCACCCTCCTCACCCTCTTCTCAATCACAGTTTGGTCAAAGCCTTAGCAACCTCCCGCCCCTCTCACCACCCTTCGCAAGCCATCTGGAGTGGTTCTCCATCTCAGGAAATTCCCTAGGTTTCAACCCACGACCCTTATCCGATTTGGCTTCCACCTCGCTACCACTTCCCGTAGTCCCACCCAACTCGCTGGTGAGCGCACCAGTCCAGCCATAGATCTTAACCAACTAGCCTTACCTTGGACCGCAACCAGAAATCCTTGGACCTCAACCATGGCCTCACTCCTTCGCAGACTCAGTACTAGGCTCACAATTGCAAGACAACCTTGCAATTCTGCAAGGATTGGTCTTTAAATTATGACAAGGCCTAGATGACCTGCAGTTCCGAATGGAAATCTTGGACGTGAATATTTTTTCACTCCTGCACTTGCTCTCAACTCTGCAGGGGTAATTCCACTCAACAACAGGAGATGACGATGCCACAGGGGGTGGAGACAAAGATGACACAGGTGTTGGAGGTGAAGATGACATATGGGTTGGAGGCGATGTTGACACAGGTGTTGGAGGTGAAGATGACATATGGGTTGGAGGCGATGTTGACACAGGTG
>CBVK0102065076.1:0-24263 GCA_900067695.1 Picea abies
TGTTGGAGGTGAAGATGACATATGGGTTGGAGGCGATGTTGACACAGGTGCTACCATGTATGAGCCCATGGAGGAGGAAGGGACACTGGTCGAGAAGGAAGCAACAATGGTCGTGGACCCAATGACCAACGCCACCTCCCTAGATGCGTGTCCACACTACAAGCCCACCACATGACTTTCACAATTGTCTTCATGCTTGCTTAGAAAAGTGTCTGAATTTCCTTTTGCCTTATAGGGCCTATGGTCATATTTTGTTTGTGGTTTTTACATCAGGGTTAGTTGACAGACCGATTCGGTCTCCCACGGGGGACTGGAATTTTTATGTATAAGTCTTTGTAAATTTTAAGACTATTACCTTAAGACAATGGGCTTTATTTTAACCGATTGAATGAATTGGTTTCCCTATGGGTCAGTTCAGTTCCTACAGTCCGAAACACATGGGGATACTATAATTTTTTCTTTTTGAAGGCTTTTTATACAAATCTTACTTACAAAAAAAAAATAAAAAAAATCCTAAGTTTTAAACAACCATATAATGTCACTCAACCATAAGGGGGGTCCGAGTAAGGGGTTTACGGGAGCTGTTTCGGCAAGCTAGAGATGAATTTGGAAAAAATTGAAAGATTTTTTTGTCCAGAACATGTTCATATACAAAAACCTCCCCCTGTTTTTACACAAACATCTCATATTGGGATAAATGGAGACTCCATGGGACCATGTTTTTCAAAAATTTAAGAGGCAGAAAAGTGAAAGGATAGAGGGGAAAAAGGACGAATTCAAAGGCACAGATCACCCACAGATCTCATAAACAAAACACCGGATCTCTGAAAGAATCTCAATGATCTCTATTTCTTTTTAATCCAAAATCAAATTGGTTTAGATTTTCTTAAATTCAATCCTGCTCATTAATGACAGGATCATTGTAAATTATTTATAAATACTTCGGAATTCGAAGTATTGGGGGTTGATGATTTGGACCTTGTTGAATGGAAAAAATCCTTTTAGGCCCTCCTAGACCAGACTGTATGTTCAGATATCAATCATACACATGGATGTTATCAAATAAATTACAGCAACACAATGCCATATGACAAGATTCTTGTGTCAAATCCATTAGTGAAGTTTTTTCTCTGTAATTTTGTCTCCCTGTCTAATCATTTTGTATTCTGTAGTCTTAATTATTCTAAGAAGTAATAAGGAAGAACTTGTTGAGATATACACTCTATCACTTGGCTTAGAATAATTTCTATGTTTTCCACTAAAAGTTGAATTCATAATTCTTTATTGCTCTGTCTTTAATTTGACTTCTTACCTTTTTCCCCCTCTTCCATACCTCAAGCCTATGAAGATCCAATGATTTGCCTAACTTTCCTTGCATTAATGGCTTGTCAAATCTGTCTTATTTGATGCTAGCTGTGACTCCATTTCCCAATGCCCCCTTTTCTCCTGCTCCAACCAAACCATTTAAAAAACCAAATACCAATCTATCATAACTAGCCTAAGATCCATACTCAAACAAATATAAATATGATAGAGAGATCCCTCTCTGAGTTTAGGAAGGCTAGATCCTAGACTCAAAGCAGTTTGATGTTACCTTAGTGATTTCCTCCACAACCTTGGGTAAAATTAGAGAGTGCTAACAAGGAGAAGGAGTGATCGTAGAGCAGATCTGGTGAAAGAAGAAGTAATGAGTGCAAAACAGATTTGGTGAAGATAGAAGCAACAAGAAGACCAATGAAGGAAATGCATATGAAGAACTTTTAAACTTGTAAGTAGGTTGTTGCCTACAGTAAAAACAACAATGGGGATTGGTGTCTCCAGTAGGTTTGTGCCTACAAAAAATAGTGGGGATTGGTGTCTCCAGTAGGTTGGTGCCTACAAAAAACAGTGGGGATTGGTGTCTCTAGTAGGTTGGTTCCTACAAACATTTGTAACAATTGGTTGGTGCCTACAAATTTATAAAAATAAGTTTTTGTGGTTTTCTCCCGAAAGGGTTTCCACGTAAAATATTATGCCTTCTAGTTGTTAAATTTATACGATTTCTTCATTATAGTTTATGAGTGTTAAAAAGAAAAAATAGACTTATAAGGATTCACCCCCCCTCTCAGTATAAGTGTGTGCTCAACAATTGGTATCAGAGTTGGTTCCTTAAATAATAGTCTAACTATTGGAAGCTAGATCTCAGGAATGCACATGGACGGTTAGGAAGGTTTCTCTACAAAAAGGGCTCCGTTGTTTGACATAACAAACTATGCCTTATGGAGTATAAGGATGTGAACATATCTAATGGCCCTTGGTTTTGATATTTTGTAATCAATTGTGACTGATTATACAACCCCAACAACTACACCAATAGATATGGCTTGGAAATAGGATAGTGAAAATAATACAAAAGCCATGAACTCCATCTTGTGCAGTCTATCAGAATCAAAGTTTGTCAAAGTAATGCATTGTAAATCAACGAAAGAAATTTGGGACAAAATTCAAAACATCCATGAAAGTGATGATAAATTCAATAAGGCTAAGCTCTAAACTCCTAGAAGACCATTCAAGAGTTTGAAGATGAAATACGAAGAAAATGTTGCATCCTATATCCTTTATGTAGACGATATTGTCAACACCATCAAAGGACTTGGTGAAACAGTTGAAGAACCACTAATTGTGCAAAAGGTGTTGATGCCACTCCCCTTAAGATTTGATTCCAACGTTTCTACCATTGAGGAAATAAAGGATCTTGATAAATTAACAAGGGATGAATTGCATGGGATCCTCACTGAATATGAAATGAGATCTGAAAAGAAAAAAAAATCAAAGAAAAAAACAACTTTCAAATCCTCAAAGAAGGTGAAGAACAAAGAACACAAATCGAATGATTGTTCTAGTTTTGAATTAGATGCAGAGGAAGAAACTTTTGTGATAAAACTCAAAAAGGGATCTAGAAAATACAAAGGTAAGTTTCCGTTCAAATACTTTAATTGTGGAAAGTAGGACATTTTGCTGCTAATTGTCCATATGTGAAAAGTGAAAGTAGTGATAATGAAGAAGACTATAACGTAAAGAGAAAACATCACCAACACAAAAATAACCACAGGAAAAACAAGCATGAAAAAAAGAACTCTCATAATTAGAAGAAGATCTTATACTCAAAAGGAGTTAGTGACTCATCTGAAGAGAGCAGTGAAAGAAGTGTCAATAGTGATAGAGAATAAACTCTTTTTATGACAATCAAAACAAGTATTGATGAAGACAAAGGTAAATAAATGATGGATTCAAAAGAATAAAAAAGTGATGAAACATATGGAGAAGTGGATATTGAATAATAACTCATGTGTGCCTTAATCGAAATAAATAAGCCATGGAAAAATAATTTGAAACAAAAAGAGTAGTTGAAGAAATATGAAGAAGAGTGTGATTCAAAAGCCAAAAATGTCACTAAGCTTTGAAGAATTAGAAAATATTATCATAAGACTAAAAGTTCAATTAGAAGAGGAAATAAGGATAGAAGAAGTGGTGAGAACTCAACTGAAAGAAAAAAAAAAACAATTGGGAGAAGCTAGAAGTTGAACTTGTTTCCTTAAGAAAGGATTTTGAAAATTCAACTGCTTAGTTGAACAAAAGCTTGAAGTTTGAAAAGAGTGCAAAAACCTTAGATCATATCATCAATTGTCAAAGGTCACCATTTTTTAAGATTGGCCTTCGCTATGATAAGATCCAAATGACTACCAAAGAGGATCCAAAAGTTGCAGGGCTATCAAAGAAAGTAAATGAATAAAAATATAAAATCTATGTTGATGTACTCAAAAGTTCCATTAGTGATGAAGACAACAAGAAGAAAGAAAATAATGTTCCGCAGAAAATTGGCATTTATCCTAAGAACAAAAAGGACATATTCAAAACATATTTCCCACCAAGGCAACCTCACATGAATTGGTAGACAAATTCTTTAATTGGATATTGATT
This sequence comes from Picea abies, assembly GCA_900067695.1. Classification (NCBI taxonomy): domain Eukaryota; kingdom Viridiplantae; phylum Streptophyta; class Pinopsida; order Pinales; family Pinaceae; genus Picea; species Picea abies. The sequence continues at coordinate 3,961 of CBVK0102065076.1, forward strand.
TTGTTGTAATCAATTTGGTCATAAAGAAATAGATTGTAGAACACATACAAGAAATAATCATATATGGAACAAAGACATAAATGCTTATGGATTCTCAAACATAAACTATAATTCATTTGCCCCTTTATTTGATTACAATGTTGTATGATATAAATGAAAAAACTATGGGCACAAATAATGTTTTTGTAGAAGTGACCTTGTGGAAACTCCTAGACAAAATAAGGATGTAGATACCCTTGTCAAACAAAAGAAATAACTCACAATAGTTTGGAAAAGGAAGCAAGAATAAGAGATGCAAAAGAAGGATGAATCTATGCTTGTAAAAAATACCCTTCATGCTCAACATAAAGGAAACCAATGGTACATTAACAGTGGATGCTCAAGCCACATGACAGGTAACAAGAGCAAGTTTCTCACTTTGAAAGAAGTTAACAAAGGTATTGCTATATTTGGAAGTGATGCTACTGCAAGTATAGCTGGAAAAGATACTCTAAGTCTCAATAATGAAAAGACTAATACAAAAAATGTCTTGTATGTTGATGGTCTGAAACACAATCTTCTTAGTGTTAGTCAAATGTGTGACCAAGGACACAATCTCACATTTAATTCTCAAGGCTGTGAAATAAGGAAGGAAGGACCAGGAAGATTAGTGGAATGTGCATATAGAACATCAAATAATGTATATATTCTCAATGAGATCCAATGAGAAAAATGTTATATGGGACAAACAAATGAAATATGGTTATGGCATAGAAGAATGGGTCATATGAACTTTGATAATCTATTAAAAATCAACACTAAACAAGCAGTGAGAGACATGCCAAAGATTGTTAAACCTTCAAACACTCTCTACAAGCAATGTCAACATGGAAAAAAAATAAGAGAAATCTTTAAATCAAAGGAGTACTCAACTAAGAAGCCATTGAAACTCATTCCTACAGATCTTTATGGGCCTACAAGAGAACAGATTCTACAAGGTGAAAATTAATTCATTTTGCTCATTGATGATTATTCTAGAATGACATGGGTTATGTTCCTAAAAGAAAAATATGAAGCTTTTGAGAAGTTCAAAGCATTCGAAGCCTTGGTTGAAAGCAAAATTGGTTTGAAAATCAAATGTTTTAGATTAGGTAGAGGAAGTGAGTTTATCTCAAATGAAGTTGAACAATTTTGTGAGAATTATGGAATAAAAAGACATTTCTCAGCCGCAAGAACTCCATAGTAGAATGGAGTGGTAGAAAGAAAAAAATGAACTGTATAAGACATGGAAAGAACAATGTTGAATGAATCCAAGATATAAGACATGTTTTGGAGAGAAGTAGTCAACACCATAGTTTACATTCCGAATAGAGGGAAAATCAGAGTAAACTACAACAAAACATTTTATGAATGATGGAAAGGTAGAACAACAACAAATAAATACTTCAAAGTTTTTGGAAGCAAGTGCTACATAAAGAGAGATGATGGGGATTTGGAAAAATTTGACTCCAAAGTTGATGAAGGTATATTTCTTGGTTATTCATCATGAAGAAAAGGTTACAGATGTTACAATACAACATTATGTAAAATCATAGAGAGTTCCAATGTAAAATTTGATGAAGCAGGGCACCAGAAGGTGAAAACACAAGTAAATGTTCAAGAAGATGAGCCAGGCTGCAAAGAAGAAAAAGAAAAAGAAGAAGAAGAAACAAAACACCAAGATACAAAGACACCATCTATATTTTTCCGAAAGAATCATTCGGAAAATCTAATTCTTGGTGATAAAGATACGGGAGTTCAAACTAGAAAAAGACTAGTCAATGCACCAAAATATGCAAAATTCTCCTTGCTATCTAAAATAAAGCCTAAGAATTTTACAGAAGTCAACGAAGACAAGCATTGGATTGATGTTATGGAAGAAGAGATGAATCAAATTGAAAATAATGAAACATGGGAACTTATTCCAAGGCCAATAGATAAAAATGTAATTGACACCTTGGACTTCAACTTATGGTACTCAAGAGGTGAATATTTTACACTAAAAACATATACAATTGCAAATTGGGCAGGCAACGTTGATGACAGAAAAAGTATAAGTGGAGGAGCATTATTTCTGGGAAAGAATCTAGTGTCTTGGTTGGGGAAGAAAAAATCTTTAGTCTCTCTATCCACAACATAACTTGAGTATATTGTAGCAACAACATGTTGCACACAAGTTCTATTGATGAATCAAACATTGCAAGATATTAAGGTAGAATATGATCCACCGATATCAATCATCCATGACAACACAATTGCAATCAACATTTGAAAGAAGCATGTTATGAACTCAGAGAAAAAACATATTCCCATCAATGACCACTTCCTAAGAGAATAGGTATCCAAACAAAGTGTCAAGCTGGAATACTTTTCCACCAAGGAATAAGTTGTAGATATTTTTACCAAACCCATTCCTAGAGATGTTTGCATATCTCAGACAAAATCCGGGAGAGATATCTCTCTCATCTATTCAGTAAAAAAGAACATCTTAGGTGGAGCATTCCTTTGCCATTGATGTTAAAGGGGGGGAATTACTGATAGGGGAGAGTCACAGATAGGGGTAGGATAATTATAGATATAGGGAGAGTTGCAGACAAGGGAGAATTCTTTTTATTTATGGAGGATTAGTTTTTTTTTAGTACAGGGTTGTCATCAATGACAAAGGGGGAGATTGTTGAATAAATTATTATCATTGATTTCAAAGGTAAGTATGAAAATATAAATATTCAAAGGAAAGGTGATTTTAAGAAATACAAAGTGGAAGTGGATTAGAAATGGAGTTACGTGAAAGTGGATTAAATATGAAGTTACCTGAAAATGGATTAAATATGAAGTTATGTGAAAGTGGATTCAAAAGTAAAAGTGAATTAAAAAGTGAAAGTGGAGTAAAAATTCACATGGTATTTGCACATCAATGTTTTAAAATCCATGGTGGTATTGTTCCCATGGTATGTTGAAAAGTAAATTAAAAAAAATGTACATGACTTTTCATGTAGAGTTAATGGTAAAATATAAAAGGAGAAGAGGATTGTGAGAAATAGTGTGAGTGGGTGAAGAGTGGAAATGTGATATTTACATATGAGAATATAATATGAGAAAAGATTGAATATTAATTAAAAAGGAGAAAGTGACGAAGTATGTGACGATCCAACTAATAGATCTTGCGAAAGTAGAAGGAGTGAGTGTCGATCATATATGGAGAAAGTAGAAGGAGTGAGTGCCAAGATGATCTAGCAAAAACAAAAGTAGTGAGTGCTGAGATGATCTGGAGAAAGCAAAAGGAGTGAGCACAGAGCATATTTGGTGAAAGTAGAAGTAATGAGCGCAAAGAAGATTTTGTGAAGATATAAGCAACAAACGGACCAATGAAGGAAATGCATATGAAGAACTTGTAAACTTGTACCTAGGTTGGTGCCTACAATACAAACAACATTGGGGATTGGTGTCTCCAGTAGGTCAGTGCCTACAAACAATAGTGGGGATTGGTGTCTCCAATAGGTTGGTGTCTACAAACAACAATGAGGATTGGTGTCTACAATAGGTTGGTGCCTACAAACATTTATAACAATAGGTTAATGCCTACAAATTTATAATAATAAGTTTTGTGGTTTTCTCCCCAAAGGGTTGCCACATAAAATATTGTGTCTTCTAGTTGTTAGATTTATGTGATTGCTTCATTATAGTTTATGAGTGTTAAAAAGAAAAAATAAACTTATGTTGATTCACCCCCACTCTCAGTATAAGTGTGTGCTCAATCAACAATCTCGTCCAACCGAAATGGACCGACATCTATGTCATACATAATGATTGTCAATATCATTTCATAGTAAAAAAAATACAACATTTTAAAATACAAAAAATGTCATAATTTCAAAATAAAAAAACACTTGTTCTTTCTTACCTATGTCTCCCCACTATGTTCTAAGAGTAAGTATGAGATCTATATCATGCTAAAAGTATATGCCTATATAGGGATATTCCTCAATCATAACGATATACTCATGTCACCAATCAAATAAATACTTCTTGAAAGTACTCATGGGCATGTTTCCTCCAAGGCGAGCCATGTAGTCTATCCACCTCTACATATTGGTCTCTAATGGCCTAGTAAATAGAGTATATACATGAGGGTGCATTCTGGGCACCCTTTCCAAAAATAAAGATTCGAGGATTGACTCATATGCAAACTATTTCTCTTTCCTTGTCCTACACTTGGCCAATTGATCCCTCATGTTGACCACCATTCATATGCACTAGTCATAGAATGTAGGACATATACACTAGTCATAGAATGTAGGCCATATACACTCTAGAGCATAATGAATGTGTGAATGTGAAGTCAAGTGAGGTGTTGTAGACTATACTAACTAAGTGATGGTGAATAATATGTTTATAAGGGGAAATTGTTGGACATCCTTTATTTGTAGTTGATTACTACTCTTTCTTGAACTTGATCTACAATGAGTAGTTGTGTACTCATCTATAGTCCTAGTAGCTCCACTCCTACCACCTCATTTTAGGACTACCATCTCACCACGTTGGTATAATATTGTCAAAAAATATATATCCTTGACATCTATGTGGATAATCTTGTGCCCCACTTTGAAGAACTATTGATCCAAGTCCCAAAAACACACAAGCCTCTGCAACTGTATGCTTTGGCTATGAAATAATTTCAAGAGCCCACAATATCTAAGTTTATCTAGAGTGTGTTGATCATGAATTAGAACCACATTGGCCACCTTATGTTCTCATTCTTTCCACTTTATCATAATGATCGACTTTGCAAAAATCCATGAAAATTTATGCATTAGTACCCAGTCAATGTTTACGCTATTTTTTTTTCCATTTTGCCTATTTTTGTGATGGGACACGAGTATTCTCAAGGATTTTACCAGTTAGTCACAAATTTATCACTAAATAGTCATGGTCATGGCCTTTTGTTCACGATTATTGGGTGTTTGACTCCTAGTGATCCATATTATTTTGAGAATGACCTCTGCTGAGATGAGGTTCTTTTGGCTTCTGCTATCAACAATGAAATGCAGTGGGGTACCCTTCACTCTGTCCATGGAAGAGGTGATCCCCCTCCTTAGGATCCTCTCATTTTTCTGGTTGGATTGTTGTGGTTGCGTTGGTAGTAGTGGGTTCTACATCAATGATCTATCTCCTTTTATTTTTTTTCTAAATAAATGTTTGAGTCGGGGCTCGACTGCTTTTCTTTGAGCTCGACCACTAATGATATTTTTGAGTGAAATTCATTGGTGTTGTGCCAAGGGATTTTGTGGAAGTCATGCCACTTCCTAGTTTCCTTCTTCATCTTCCCTTTACCCTTCTTTTCCTATGGCTTGGGTTGGTTATCTTGAGGTTGGATGTTTTTTGATTTAGGGCTGCCTTTACCATACTTTGTTTTTTTTGGATTTGTAGAATTGAACTCCCGCTTATTCCACTATTTGAGCTTCTTCTTGATCTTAAAAACATATCGATAAGTGGCTCCAAGTGATGAGATGTCCAAAAACTCCATTTTATTTTTGACGTACCTGTGTAGAAACCCATGGTATTTTAGAACCAAATGTTGCTTATAGTCTTTGATACCCATCTTGGTGCACAAGGTATGGAAGGTATTTGTGAACTCTGACATTGTTTGTTCCCTCTCTTGACGTAGTGTGGTCCATCTCATGTACTGGTCATCATAGTTTCCAATGGGGTAATATTGTTCCTTGATGACTTCCATAAAACAATCCCAAGTGGGTTCAGTCTCAAACATTTCAGACTCCTCTGTGGAATTTTCCTCATGGTAAGTTTCCCACCAATTTTTGACATGAGGGACAACCCTAAGAAGCATGAAGGTGATCTTTTCCCCGTCGAAAAAATTGTGGACAAAGAAATAACCTTCTAGCATATTTAACCACTTTTCCAAAGAATCCACATCTATTTGACCTTCAAACACACGAATATCAAATTTCACTTGTACCTTGAAAGAGGCGACGCTTCCAAATTGGTCATTTGACGAAGATGTGTCTACTGTTGTCGACAACTTTCAAAAGAATAGGGAAAAATTCTCCATCATTTCGTACCTCTATCACGTGAGAGATTCCTCGAGAAACAAATTGATAGGATATCCTGCTTCATCATCCCTCTTTTATTCCACCATGGGATTCCTCTTGGGATGATTGTCCTCAAGAGAAACTAGCTAGAGACCCAACTCTCTATACCCTAACTTTGTTGTAGACATGCACTAAGAAATGACAAGGAGAAGACTGCTCTGATATCACTGATCCATATTATTTTGAGAACGAAATGAACGCAAAGATATAAAAAGGAAATACATAGAGATATTGCAAGAAACACAAATATACAATAATACACAATTTATATTAATGAGAGAAATGCACAAAAACTGTAAAAATACAGAGTTAATGAACTCGCTAAAATGGTGGCAAGTTATCTCTGAGAAGAGATGTGATGGCTATGCTCATTCACAAGAAGATGTTTACAATGAGGCTCAAAATTCATTTTCAACATAAAGAATAAATGAGAAAACCCTAAACATCCAAAACCCTAACCCCGAGAGATGAAACGCCAAAAGGTTTGTGGGCCCCAGTGGGGGTAGTTGATATGTCAAATTCCCGAGGGCATAGCTTTTGCATACGATCTCCATTTGGGGCTCATCTTAACTTGATGGAAAGGTCTAGCCAAGAAAAACACATTTTGATTATGCACAGGCTAGAGTCAATAACCATCGCTTAGGCCCTGAAACATAAAAAAAAATTGTTTAGGGCCTCAAAATGACCCCGAAAGTTCCAGACCCAAAAAATTGTAGAAAAAATACCAAGGTGGAAAACCATGTTTTGATCTAGTGGAATAGGTGGGTGGCCACCAATATCCATCTGGATCACCTGGTCATGTACTTTTAGTCCAAATGGGATTTGAAAATTCCACATTTCTCAATCAAAATAAAAAATAAATAGATGGAACTAAAGAGGTTTATGGGGGTCTACCCGGTCTAGATGAAACGAAAATATGAACGTTGAATCTCCTATAATTTGCACTAGAATTTTTAGGGTAAAAACAATTTTTTTACTAGTGGTAAATTTCAACAAGGTAACATCGTAAAAATGAGCTCATTTTCCCATATATAGACATGTTTTTAATTCTTTTTGGGCCATAAACCACCATTTGTTTTTTACTTTGTTGAAGCCAACCCTTTTACAACTTCTATTTTATGCTTTCAAATTGTTAAATGAGATTTTTTTTGGATTTATTAACTTATGTATTATTATTGTTGATCATTTATACATGATTTTGGAATATATTTTTGGTACATTCATGTGGTGATGTTCGATGAACCATGAGGTAAATTTTTCAATATGGCATATCGTGATAGGTTTATCACTTGCATTCTAATCTTGCATCCATATCTTGAAAACGTGTTGACATTATTCCTTAGGTTTGATCCTGTTAGGTTGCAACATTTCCCTCTCTTATCTATTGTGGGTTGTAACTTGTTTGATAGTGCCTACCCTCCATGGCCCTCTATAGTTAGTGCTCCTATTTTCATTTGGCACCCATGCATATATTTATTCATAGGCACGGGAACCCATATTTATCCCCACCATGACTTAATATCTGGGACCATATCTCTTATCGTTTTTTGGCCATGTCCTAATTTAAGGGTTCATGTCATTCTTTGTCTCTTTCTAGTTGCACTTGCTTATTGTTTCTTTCACCTTTGTGAATACTCCTATGATGTTATTCACTTCATTATGCTCATCGTCATTGCAGTCACCTCTTGATCTTCATCATTCGCTTCTATTGCCTCTATTTTTGACCTTTTATCCTTGGAGAAAACACATTCATGAGTAGATAGAACTTTCCAACACATTTTTTCTTTACTTTTCATAGGTTTGTGTCATGCACTTAGAATGTAGTCACATGCCTTTGAGCCACTCATTGTCTCCATTGTATTTTAGCACAATTTTATTCTTTTTCATGCCTTCCAAAACATAAAACGAAAAGGGGCGAAATAATTTCAATCTTTGTTGATTTAGTTAGAGTGGTAGTTTTCAATCTTTGTCACCCTTGAACATGACACCTGTATGCGTCAATGCTTTGGAATTGGGTTTTAGTATTTCCTTAGGATCTATACCACGATTTTGAGTTTTACTCGTTCAATTGGTTATTCGTATAGTCATTATGGAGAATGATTCAATGTCTCATGTGTTGTTTATTTATGTCATTGGTCTTGTTGGCATCAGTTGCTTCCCAAGTCTTCATTATTTCATGATATATGTTCAATGGAATTTTGAGCCTGAGTTAGCCATTTTGTAGAGTTGTAGATTATTTATGTCGGCCTTCCCTATGTTAGTATGTACTCAGTGGTTTCTTTGTTCAAAAAAACTTCTTGGTTCTTGTTTTGTGTCTACTAGTGTGGGATTACCTAATGCACTCCTCTCAATGGATCTCTTCTTATCGACACCAAATAATTATCTAGGAAGTAGGTCTAGAAACCTAGATAGTACCTTGGCAATTGGAGATATCAGTGACAATTTTAACTTGTGATTGACAATGGGTTTACCTTATTGATCCCCGATTGATTAATTCTACATGTGTTTGACATCAGATCATTTATTCACACTTGATAGATTGTACTATGTACATTGGGGCCCATTTTCATTATCGGTGGGTCACCTCACATATATTATTGGTATTCATTAATGACCGGTAATAAAATGGTTTCTACCATGCTCAACATCAACTCATTTATTCACATGATGTAGATTCATATGGTCACATAATTTGGATTGAATAATTGGGGTATACGGGTATCCGCTTTTGGTGTTTTCCCTCCCAAATTGCACCAGGTTATACCACTTTTTGATGAGTAATTCAAAGACTAATTCACACTGTCTCTAGTGCTAAGTGTCTTCCTGATGTATACTATGACATATATCCACTTTTTATTTGCTCATTGCTACAATATTATATATGAAATGCATCCACTGTGTATCTTATTTCATGGCCATGGTATTGCATTTTATATATTTCATGGATTTGCAATGTATTGAGTTGGTGACCATGCTTATTGTTATATGTGAGCATGGGTATGCTTTCCTTGAGGCATGATTTATGTATGATTGGTTTTTTTTCTTGCAGGTACTTATTGGATCCTTGGTCTACATAAATCCTCCTTAGTCCATTCATCAATGTCTATTATTCGTAATGTATTTTATCCATTAGTTCCTTTTCTATCCTCATATATTGGGGGGCACCTATTATACTTATATTTGTCACTCTAGACCAAGAGATATGTAATGAGCCAAAGTACATAGTTATGCTAAGATGAATTATGTCATGGAAATTTTTTTATTCAAAAGAATATTAAGGTCACATTTTTTCTAAGAAAAGTGATGCCAACCACTATTTTCGTATGACATGTGTAAATGGTCATGGGTTTCCCATGTATAACATGTGGTATCCCCTTAGAAGCTTTGAAAACAAAGAATATTAAGGAAAGTTAAAAGCTACAAGTTGGTAAAAGACAACAAATGCACTTGGAGGTTGTGCATGACATGCATTCCATGCAGCCTTGATATCATATCCTCAAGAATGTATAAATAAAGGAATGAAAGCTAAGGGAAGAGAGATTATAATTACATGCATCCTTATGCTAGAGAATTTTAGCGAGAATTCTTGGCTGCAATTATTGTCATTGTTAAGAGCTAGGAATTAGCTTTGTAGTGCGATTAAAGCACGAGTGAGATTCAATTAGTAATTGAGTTTGTTGCCTCACCACAATACGTTCTCGGGTCATACTAGTTGATAGATGAAGGATTGTGGCTAAAGAGAGGAATCTCAACTTGGATAAGGGAGCACAACAACAAGACTCATGGTATCATACTTATTGTTACTCTTTTATAAATAAATATAAATCTATCTTCTCCCTCCCCCCCCAATAAATAAACAAATAAATAAATTCTCTCTAGTTTATTAATCGTTTGGTATCTTTAATAAGGCTTTTTAGGTGCTCCTAGTTTCCTGAGTATCTAGATACATAATTCTTTATGAATTTTGTTTTATTTTGATAAATGAGAAATGAGGAAGGTGTTTGTTGTTGGCTGATTGTGGAGGATCTTTGGTGAAATATTGGATCTAAAGCGGGATCAAGTGAACCTTGTGCAACACTTAGGACAACCATCCAGAATCAAGTTCCTTTCTTGAATTCTTCTCATTTACTTATTATCATGTATGCGAGTCTTAGGAAAAGAAAATTATTTTTATATTTGTATTTATATCAGTGAGACTCACCCACTCACTAAGGGTATTATTTCTTATTCCATAGGTAGTTTTTCCCTTTAACAATCTACTTATGAGGAAATTGACCTTGGTGACAACAAATTCGAAGAAGAACCCTTGTATTATGTATCAACTAAGATGATTTTGTTTGTTTCTTGATGTATCCTTATGCATTCAATATGTTGAGGCTTGATTATAATGACTTCACTACTCTAATACAAGGTTGTACCATCGTTGATTTGTTTTTCTACAACACAAAAATCCCTAAGCTAGTTTTTTTTTTTTTTTTTTTTTTTTTTTTTTTTGTTGTTGTACATTATATTTTTTTTTGTCATGATTTTTCATCAATTTTGTGTTCTATTAGTATCATATCCATGATGCTCAAAATGTTAAAAAAATATTTTATTTTGTTTTCTGTGTTATTAGTGTCACATTGCATCATTATTGTGTCACTTATGCGTTTCTTACTATGCAATAAAATATACAAACATTTCTCATTGTAATCTGTTATAGAGGAACTATGACTAGAGTGGGTCCAAAAAATATCAGTGATGTTCATGAGCTGAAAAAAGAGAGCATTATGTCTATTCAAAGTCATCCTATGTTGTTCTAAGCATATAAGTAGAGAATAAACATAACCATATGGTGGTGTAGAGTTCAACAAGCTTGCTATCATGCTAGAAGTATCTAGACTAGAATGAACATAGGATATACTTCTCCCAATGTTTCTCACAACAAAGAATATACTCCTTTTGATATTTATCATAAAATAAAAATAAAAAAGAGAATTGATAATAGACAATGTATGCTACCTAGTCCTCATCTTTAGAAATTGAGTCCACATAGATGAAGATATGGTTGTTGTCAGCAAGGGTCTTTGTGACTAGGGTATGATCTTCTTGATTCTTCTCCTACCCCACTATGTCCATGTCCCAAAGAGATAAGACTAAGGCCTCATATTTTTGGTCTAGAAACTCTAGTTTCTTAAGTATGGCCTTCTACTAAATACATAGTTCTTCAATAAATTTTGAAACAATGGATTTGGTTTTCTAGTAAATACTTTGTGTCATGGATGCAAGAGAAGCTTGTATCTGGTATCCAAATCATGAAATCAACATCAATTTCGTCGTAAGGGGTGTTGCCATGTGTCTCCCTTATTTTCGGTGCTATTCATTCTACCCCATCTTTGATATTAGGAGGAAACATCCTATGGTAGCTCATTGCTACTTCCTTGGGCTCCATTTTAGTTATGGTTTACTTGCTAGATAAATTCCTATAATATTGGGTTTTTCTTGATTTGACAGGTTTGGATGATTTACTGTATGCCATAGTCGATTTCCCTTTGTCAAGCCTACCAATTATGCTTGAAAATTGGTGTTTTTCCTTCCTAAGACAATATACAAAATACTAGAGGTGGTCTTGAATCCCTGTCTCAATTCTTTTAGAGCCTGGATCTTTAGTTTGAGATAGAAGATGTTGGGTTTCTCTCGGAGGAAAAATCATGACATTCCCCTACTCACTATACACCCTATATCCTTTGGGTGTTTGATTCCCTAGACAATGTATCACTGAAAACTTGTCTTCTACCATAAATTTCTCACAGGTAGAGCCCCAACCAGATAGAATGATTCTAGAAAATTTTGAGTTTATGCCACTCTACCCAACACCACAGGAAGTCTCGATGCTTCCTAAAGTATCCATAAGAACAACATGAAAACATATCCATGGAAACCATTGAAATACCTTTCTAGCAAAGTGTTTGTATGATCTCCTTTTGTAACCATGGATAAAATAGCTTGGTTGATGTAATCCCTCCCATGCCCATGCAGATCCATAATGGTCGCTGGAAGTGGATTGAATGAAAACTTGTTTAAAAGATTGAGGGGGCAGGTTGAGGTAACCTCCCTCCTCCTTCCCACCCAAATCAAACTTGCCTTCATCATATCGACAAAGTTCCACTTATTGCTTGAAGGGACATGCTTCAAGCCTACCTTTACCTCCCCTCCCTTACACCCTATATAGGGTAATCGAAAGCAATGTTTAAAATAAATGCATATAGTGAAAATAATAGAAAGCAATATTTGAAATAGGTGAAAATATTATATATAATAATGTTATGAAGTGAGAGGTTTAAAATGAGAAGAACATGTAGGTATTTTTAAATAAAGTAAAATAAAAAATAGAATAAATATTTTTTTGGAAATAAACATGTAAATAAAAAAAAAAAAAAGAATAATAAAAAACGAAAATGAAATTAGGTATTTATGAAAGGACAGATAAAGAGAAAATTAAAATAATAACTCAAAGTGTAAATTTTCGAGTTATTAGCAAAAATTCTAAAATTTATTATTAAAATGAAGTTTTTGAGTTATTGATAAAATTTCTAAAATTTATTATTAAAATAAAGATTTCCAAAATCGTTTGAGAGAGTAACATCAAAATGATTTTCAACTCCTATATGAGTTTCAAGAACATTTACTAACAATCTCCTTTTATGATAGGAGTTTCTTGGATTTTGTTCTTTTGTGAAGTCTCCTTTTATGATAGGAGTTTCTTGGATTTTGTGCTTTTGTGAAGTCTCTTACATAGAGAACATGTCATTTGATAAAATGAGATTCTTAACAACGTTAATTGTGAAGAAGATTATAAACTTAGTTAATCATGTCAACTTATCATAATCACCTTCAAAACCACAAAAATCCTCACAAATCTTAGTTGGTCTCATCAATTCTTGCATTCACCTTCCCTTTGGTCTTCCTTTTCCATTTCTAGTTCTCTTATTACTCTCCATGTTTTATTTTCCACTTCCTGAAGTTTGTCATGTACATTCCTCATATTCTATCATTCTTTTTTCCCTCTTTTGGTGCATGTTTTCCCTCTCTTAGTCCTCTTACCACTTTCCCTCCACATTTCTCCTTGCGATAAATTGCGTCATATCCCACCCTTTGTGTTTTACTCTTACACACCCTTATTTTACTTACTCTTACTCTAGGTCCACTTACTATATTGCTGTTTTTGAACTTTTTTTTTTTATAGCCTTTATTTTCTTCCCGTTTTACAAGAATAAAATATTAATTGTGTGGAAACTTTGCCAAAGGCTCTTGTAATAGGCTTTGATTTCTAACCCCTAATTGGTCCTCCTAGATTGTGACAACTCCATTCATAATATAAAAGATCATGACATGTGTAATCTTGATAACTCTATTGTTTTGGTTAAGACCCATATCCACAAGTAAGAGGTCTTGAATTTCTAGTGTTTTGTTTAAGATTCATATTCATAGGTAAAATATCTTGATTTTTAAGCCCACATCCAAGTGTTTTGGTTAATATTAATTCATATCCATAGGTAAGAGGTCTTTAGATCCAAGTGTTTTGGTTAAGACTACTTATATCCATAGATAAGAGATTTTGAATTCCAACCGTTTTGGACTCCATTTAGCATCTTGCTAGATCTCAATAACTCTATTACAGCTTTGGTTAAGACTCATATCCATAAGAAAAAAGGTCTTGAGTTCCAAGTGTTTTTCTTAAGACTTTAAGACTCATATCCATGTGTAAGAGGTTTTGAGTTCCAAGTGTTTTTCTTAAGACTTTAAGACTCATATCCATGTGTAAGAGGTTTTGAATTCCAAGTGTTTTGGTTAAGGCTCATATCTATAGGTAAAAGGTCTTGAGTTCCAACCTCAAGGCCTTAAGTTCCAACATCCAAACTATCATGCTAAATTGTGACACCTCAATTCATAGAAATAAAATATTAAATGCATGGTTAAGAGTCTAAGAATCATATCTATACAAAAAAAAAATCTTGATTTCCACTTTTTTATTTATTATAAATCTAAAACTTATATCCAAATATCTATAAATAAAATGTTTAATTTCCAAATGATTTTGCCTCCAAATATCTAATTAAATCTCAATAATTAATATGTTATAATTAAGACTCATATTTAGATTATAATGTTATAATTAAGACTCATATTTAGAGAAAGGAGATGGTATCTTCTCTTAATACTTTAAAACTCATATCCAAGACTCTTCTCCACATAACTCTCTCTCAATCATTTTATTTAAAAATTCATATAATGTTTTTTTACTTTAAATACCCAAACAAATTTAACTCACATGTGCTATTACTTTTATTTTTTCCATTTTTAATTTATATTTAACTTTTTCCTTTTTCATTCTAAATTTATCACTTCATAACACCCTCACACAAAACCCCTTCACCTTGCTTTCTGCTCCATGGCATTTTTTGATACCCTTGACCCCTTCACCTATTTGTAACATTGTTTTTAACTTACTCCATGACATGGTTGTGGATAACCTTGAAGTCAATCTCAATCTACTGATAACACCATTAACACCTTAGTTTAAACAAAAATATTATCAATTTCAATCCAAAAATCCTATATGACATGTTTAGTGTATCATCATTTAATTAAAAAAATTAAAATCTAAAAAACACTTTTGATTTATCTTAAGGTAAATGTGCGATGGACATGAATCTAAACCATTAACAAAAAAATCTCTTACCTATTTGCCATATTATTTTCTTCTCTAATACTGTTAATATTATAATAGATAAATAATTCATTGAACTGTAAATAAAACTGGATAAATCTGAGATGGACATGAATCTAGACTATTAACATAAAATCCCTTACCCTATTTGCAATATTATTTTCTCCTCTATTATTATCATATTTTGATAATAAAATAATAGTCCATTCAACTGTACATAAAACTAGAAGGACCATGGCTAAGATCTTGTGCCGATACTAGAGGGCATAGTTACAACTATGCTCCTTTAGCAACGTTAGTTCTACTCTCAGTACATTCTTCTGGCTTTAATCTAAGCAGATAGAAAAAAAAACCAAAACTCCTTCAGCATTCCAGTGAAACAAAAACTGATAAATGAAAATTGAGTCAATTTTCAGGGTTTCACAAGACCTTGAAGGTTGAAAACTTCAACAACCTTCAATCACATGCCACACATTTAAACCCTGCACCTATACATGGGCTGCTATGCTATGTACTTTGCAAGGCAGGATCATTTGTCTGCAACATCCATATAAGTCGTTCAATCAATTTGGGCTCACAGGGAATCCTGAGCACCCCTCTCTGCTCGAACCCAAACTCCTTCTCGGCTTCATCCAGCAACAGCCGAAACAACGGGTGGTTTAAATAACTAGTCCTTATGATATACTTTCTCATGAGCTGCATATTCCCAGCATAGATGGCTAAATGACCTTCAGGAACATCAATAGAAACAGATGAATTAATACAATAATATTCATCGTCCCCAAGCAATGGCCGCTGCTCAGAACCATGAGAATTATAAACAGTAACGCAAAATGATCTGCTCATGTTTTTGCGAAATTTCTTAAACATCTTCGCCATGAACATGAAGCAGGAGCAGCAGAGATTAACCCTGTTGGTTTTCATGGCTGCCTCAAGTACTACAAAGTACTACTGGGGAAAAAATTATCTGGGCAGAGCACGTTGTAGCCTGTCTATGGATGGACGGGCATGATGGTCATATTATAACTCCCTGCTTCTGACAAAACAATACCAGCTGTAGATGCTGATAACGTTTAGGACCACCGACAAGAAATTACTAATAGCTGCCATGGCAGTACCTAGTTTGCAGGCTGTATGGAGGGCAGGGATTTTGTGGAGGGCTTTGAATGATATTGGATTGGGAGGCAGGTTTCATGGGCTAGACTGAGCCTGCCAGACTGACTGTTGGATGAAATGGATAAGGATCATGAATGGAATATTTAAACTCGTACGCCTTTCATTTTTCATTTTTCTTTTTTAAATGTCGACGGCTTTCAGTTTTTTCATAATTGTTAACGTGGCAGGATTTGCGCTTGATATGAATATATTTCGTCAAAGTCGTTATGTGAAAATTTGTGAACGTTATTTTTTAAAATTTCTGTTATCGAGATAATTGTTATTCTGGAAATGACATCTGGTATAAAGAGCTTTATGCAGAAGCAAATCCGTTAAGAAAAGATAAAGCTGGCACAGCCAGAAATTGAATTCAATTATAAAATAGCATTATCCATTTTAACTATTTAAGAGTTTAAGCATGGACCGGTATTTTCTGAATTCAATTATAAAATAACATTATCCAGTTTTAACTATTTAAGAGTTTAAGCATGTATCTGTTTTTTATTTTATTTAAGAGTTTAAGCATGTATCTGTTTTTTTTTTGGGTTTTCTTTCTGTGTAACATATTAGATATTATTTTTAGATTAATTGAGTAGAATACGTTATTAATTTATGAGCTATATAAATGAGTATTAGTAGAATTGATCATTTCTTCACAATTAAGTATAACCAAATATAATGAGTGCTAAATAAATTATTCAAATCATAAAAAAAATATTGATCATTTACAACTAATATTCATGGATATGGATACAAACAATTTTTTTTTAAATTTTGATTAATCTGTCATTCCGATTATAATTTTGATAATCTAAATTAGTTAAAAACCATAAAAAGTGTTTAAAACACAGATCATATTCAAAATGATACTCAGAACGAAGGGATGCACACGCCTTTGAACTAAACCCATTAACAAATCAATCTCTGGACTTGGCCATGAAAGCAGATTGATTTGATGTTATGAAATAGAGAAGTTCACGGTATGATAATCGTTATCAAATCTTCTTCTTCTGGAGAACTGCACTTTGCACGTTCTCTGTTTCTGGGCAGCTTGCAGATCAAATGGAGGAATCTATATATTGGAGGAGAGTTTGAACGAGTAGAAACTCTTTGGTATTATCAGTATAGTAAAGGAGCGTCGGTCAAACACGTAAGCGGTTTTATTTTTATTTGAAGGATAGAGGATTTTGCAAATTTGGATAAATTTTAAGAATGTATTTCATGTACGGCCGTCGAAGGGATGTCAGCGTACTTGTTTTCGAGAAGATTAGTTTAAGCTGATCATTCATCATACTGTTGCGTTTATGAGGTTGTTTTTAAGGGTCATGGTTATTTATTTATTTATTTTTTTTTCAAAATAAGTTTTTGAATTTTAGTGAGATAATAAATATGTTTTTCAGTATGGGATGAAATTGGATGGGTAAATTGTTAGTTATGGGGTAATTTTCTTGTGAAATAAGGTGAATTTTTTTTGATGATTGACAACATTTTTGTTAAAACTGTGAAAATGGGTAACTAAGTTGTTCAGTTTTGAAATTCTTACTCTAATTAAGATTTGAATTTTGATAGTGTTATGAAAAATTGACTTATTAAGTAATATTATTTTATTTTATTTTGTTATTATTGTTTAGTATATTTCTTTAATCCTATCTAAAATATATATATTTCTTTAATCCATCTATAAAAAGAAGTAGATATTGTGTTGCTATGATTACTTTGTGAGAACAAACACATTCTTGAACCTTGATGGTAACATAACTTAAAACACTCTCAATGAACATAAGTGGATATTGTGTTGCTATGATTATTCTCTCAAGAAAAACACACGTCCTTGAACTTTGATAGGAACATAACTTAAAAAACTCTCTGTGAGTCAATATGTCTTTATAAATATCTTAAGAGACCAAAATGTCCCTAGAAACATCTTGAGAGGCCAATACATCCTTAACTTAAAAAAATTTCCATGAACAAATTTGTCTCTATAAATAGCTTAGGAGGCCAAGATGTCTCTGGGAACATATTGAGAAGCCAATACATCCTTACATCTTGGTGAGGTAATAATAAATCAATGTTAGCATGTTCTTTTAGGAGACTTGAATTTCGGTGGGGGCTTTTTGTTTTGTTTTGTTTTTAAAGTAGATTTTTAATATTAGGAAGAAGAACTCTTATACACATTAAATTTTCCATGCTTTAGTAAGCAACATGTTTCTATATAATTTGATCATAAATCTAAACTATAACAACTCATGGGTTTTATCATTTACACTCAATCATTTTGAGAAAAGTTGTTTAATGAATACCATCACCATAAACCTTTTTTGACAAGACACTTCCACATCATTGTTATATTTGCATGCATGTCTTAAAAAACGTTATAGGTTTAACCATTGCTACATTTTATGAAAAAACTCAAAACAAAGCAATTAGATATATATTTCTTATTCATCTAACCCTACAATGATCAGATATAATGGTCTCACACACATATATACATTGAGTATGTTTTGAATCAAACTTCTTTTCAATGCTCCAATCTTTCACTATACCCTTAATTTTCCCAATATGATCTCAATTGGCCTCATGAACCCCTATGTTGATTACCTACTCTTAACATATAATTAACAACCATATCAGAAGAAAAGATAAAAATATCCATTAAAAACACAAAGTAAATATATAACCTACTTTATTTATTTTTAATTATTATTCTTCATTTTAAAAATAAATTACTTCTAATTTAAAATTTAATAATATTAAAAAAATTATTATTAAATTAGTTAATAATATATTAAATGTAATTATTTTAAAAAATTTAATAATATTAAAAAAATATTAATAAATTAATTAATAATATATTCAATATAATTATTTTAATATAAATATTCAATTTAATTACTTTTTATAAATAATTAATATTATTAAAAATATACTTATACACTTAAAATATTTAATATATATCAAATACATCAATCAATAGAACAATTATTTTTATATATTTTTAATAATTTATATTTTCTTTATTTCCTTGATCCACTTACAACTTTCAACTTTTATTGATATATGCATTAAACAACTTTTGACCAATTTAAACTTTATGGGTGAACCATTTTATTTTAATTTTTTTTTTCTTTCACAATTTTCACCATTTTATTTCATTATTTATTTTTCCTCTAAAAAAGAGTATTTTATTTCAAATTCAACGAAATGAACAATTTATCACTATACACAAACTCTCTTATAATGTGTCTTCTTAGAAAAAAATCTTAAAATAAGTTAAGAATGTATGTTCTATATATATAGAATTTCATATCTATGTTTTATAATGGTACGACTTGCACATTTATGTAGAAATTCATTTATATTAAGATATGGCAAAAATAGATAGTTGCCACTAAATTATGTAGATATCAATTGTTAAATATTTAATAATGATTTTTTAATTCCTCTAAAAAAAGTATTTTATTTCAAATTCAACTAAATGAACAATTTATCACTCTACATGAACTCCCTCATAATGTGTCTTCTTAGAGAAAAATCTTAAAATAAGTTAAGAATGTATGTTATATATATGTAGAATTTCATATCTATGTTTTATAATGGTATGACTTGCACATTTATGTAGAAATTCATTTATATTAGGATATTACATAAATTCATTTATATTAGGATATGACAAAATTAGATAGTTGCCTCTAAATTATGTAGATATCAATTGTTAAATATTTAATAATGATTTTTTAAATGAAAGATAATTGATTTGTGGTATTTAATATGAAATCATAATTTTTAATGTAGATGATAATGATGATTAAGGTTCACATGAATAATATTAATGATGGATGTAGATTTATTTTAACATTAAATTTATCAAAAAAATATTAAATTTTTTTAATACAATTTTTTTTTATAATAAAAAAAATTGGAAAAATATTTATATTTAAAAAATATTTAATACTTTAAATGTATTAAATACATTTGGACTTAAAATAATTTTATAGTTTGTTTAGATCTAAAGAGTAGTAAAAGTTAAAATCCTATAGATCAATTAGGTTTTAGGTTTTATCATCATCATCATCATTATTAATTATTAAAATAAAATAAATTTAATATTTCATGTTTTTAATAAATTTTTGATTATATAAATATTATAAATAAAATGAAGGAGATTAACATCATATTTGCTTCTATAATGAATTATGAAAAAACATTTTAATAAAAACAAAAATTCAAATTTAATATAAAAAAATAAATATATTTAAAAATAAACAAATAAATATTAATATTTTATATTAATTTTTTTTTTAAATTTATAT
>CBVK0102065077.1:0-15031 GCA_900067695.1 Picea abies
TATGTCCTTTGATCAACATCTGGTGAAAGATCATTTTTACTGAGCTTGCAACCAACCACCATAGGTGTGCTAACAGGAGAGGAGTCCTCCATCTGAAATTTCTTCAACATCTCTTTCAAGTATTTTTCTTGAGATATAAAAATTCCTGCAGAACTCTGTTTNNTTGTAAGCCAAGAAAATATGACAGTTCTCCTATCATGGACATCTCAAATTATGTTTGCATAGAGTTAGCAAACCACTGGACAAATGATTCATTAGTGCACCCAAAAATAATATCATCTACATAAACCAAAACAACTAATAAATTATCACCTTCAGACTTAATGTAAAGGTTGTTGTCAACGGTACCTTTCTTGAATCCTTTATCTTGTAAAAATTTGTCCAGTCTATAATACCAAGCTCGTGGTGCTTGTTTTAGTCCATATAAGGCCTTCTTCAACTTGCAAACATAATTAGGATTATCTATCAATAAGAATCCTTCAAGTTGCTCCATATATACTTCTTCCTCTAGATCTCCATTTAGGAACGCTGATTTAACATCCATTTGATACACTTTAAAGTTTTTATGACATGAATATGCAAGGAACATTTTGATGGCTTCCAATCTTGCCACTGGTGCAAAAGTTTCATCAAAGTCCTAACCTTCAACTTGTGCATATCCTTTACAGACCAATCTGGCTTTATTTCTAACAACTTGTCCTTTTTCATTCATTTTATTCTTGAACACCCATTTGGAACCTATTATATTTTTATCTTCAGGTCTAGGGACAAGCTCCCAAGTATTGTTCTTCTCAATCTGATCTAGTTCTTCATTCATAGCTCTAATCCAATCATCATGCTTGTTGGCTTCATAAAAAAATTTAGTTTCAGTCATAGATAAAAAGGCAACATGAGATTGTTCTGAGTCTTTAATCAATTTCCTTCTTGTTTGAACTCCTTTATTTATATCTCTAATTATCTGATTTTCAGGATGATTCTTTTTAACAATTCTGAGAGGTGATTTTGCTTCTTTCTGCTGACTTGTGCCAGTTGGAGTATTCGTGTCTTCATTTGATTCAAATTATTCTCTTTCTGACCCTTGGACCTGTTCATCTTCATCTTCAACTATATATTATGTTCTTGGGTCAGCACTGCCTACATTCTTGACCGGGATTTCTTCATCAACTTTTATGTCTATATAATCAACTAGTTTATGCAGTCTCTTATTATAGCATCTGTACCCTTTACTATTTGTAGCATAACCCAAGAAGATATCTTCATCAGCCATGTCATCATATTTTCCAATATTTTCATCATTGTTCTTGATATAACATTTACTCCCGAAGACTTTAAAATGCTTGATTGAAGTAGGTCTTCCAAACCATAGTTCATAAGGAGTCTTATCACTATGTGGCCTGAGATGAGATTTGTTAAGGATATGAACAACTGTATGAATTGCTTCCACCCAATATGTCTAAGGTATGTTCCTTTCATTCATCATTGATCTTGCCATTTGTTGTACTGACCTATTCTACCTCTCAACAACTCCATTTTGTTGTGGAGTCCTTGGAATTGTGTACTCTCTTTTGATCCCATGTTTATCACATAACTCTTTGAAGTTCCCTAAACTAAACTCTCCTCCTTTATCAGACCTTACTGCCTTTAGTCTTTTTCCTGTTTGATTCTCAGTCAGAGCCTTAAACACTTTGAATTTTTCAAATGGTTTAGATTTTTCTTTCAAAAAGACAACCCAAGTTAGTCTAGAATAGTCATCAATAATTAACATAAAGTAATTTTATTTTCATGTACCTTCTTTCCTTGATGGTCCACATAGATTCATATGTACTAACTGGAGAGGTTTTTCTGTTGAAGGAAAGTTTTTAGATTTGAATTGAGTGCGAGTAAGTTTTCCTATCTGACAGGGTTTGCACACTGAGTCATATGGTTTTGATATCTTTGGAATATCTTTTACTACCCCATTGTTTCTGAGTTTGATTATGTGATCAAAATTTAGGTGACCAAGTCTCCTATGCCACAGCCAACTTTCATCATATTTTCTTAAGTGGCATTCTTCTTTTTCTTCTTTTAATACATAGACATTGTTTTCTGTTCTTATACCTTTTGCAACTAGCTGTCCTGAATCCACAGATTTTATTCTACAGTCTTTAGAGGTAAAAAAAAATTCACACCCTCGGTCACAGAATTGAATGACACTAAGCAGATTATGTTTCAAACCTTCTACAAACAACACATCTTTAGCTTTCCTTTTGCTATTACTCAAACTTACAATTCCTTTACCTTTTATCTTTCCTGGTGCATCATTTCCAAAAGTTATATTCCCTAATTTGCTATCACTTAGAGTTAGAAACTTACTTTTGTCTCCAGTCATGTGTTTGGAGCATCCACTATCAATATACAAGGGATTCTTTTTTCTTTGGGCTAATAGCACTAGTCCACACTTTTCATCTACTTTCTTCTTCCAAACTTTGACATTTTCAGTAGTGGGGATCAAATCTCACTTGTAATTCTTTAAGTGACAGTCTGCAGCTTTATGTCCATAATTATGGCAGTTGTAACATTCTGGTTCACTGAATAATAGATCATAACGATTGTTATGCTCATAATTGTTGTTGTGTTTCACTTGTGTCCTTCTCCCAGTCATCACATGATTTATAGTCTGTAATTGTTTGTTGCTTGGCTGTCTCAATCTTTGTTGTGGAAGATAGTTATTCATTGAATATCTTGATTGTTCATATCTAAATATTAAAGAACAGTTTATAGCTTTGTGACCAAACTTAAAGCAGAAAAAACAATAACCATAGAAAAAAACTTTGTACCTTGAAAATTTTTGTCTTCTTTGAGGAGGTAGATTTTTTTCATGCCGATAATCTTTCTGATCTACAAATTCAGTTCTGGTGTTTTTTCTTTCATTCCTTCTTGGTGGCATATTTTCCTTATTTGTTTCTGCAGAGTGACTATTGTTAATGTTTGAGGATTTGACAAACTTGATAGGGTCTGTATTACTTGGATGATCACTACTTGATCCTTCTTCATATCCCAATCCAGCTTTCAATTTTGAATTTCTTTCCTGATTTAGAATGGAGGTTAATCCTTGTGAGGCTTTAATACTTGGTAGATTTTGGTGATATAATCCTTTAAACTTCTCCATTTCTTTTCTGGTTTTTACTATCTCTTCTTCTAAGGCTTCACACCTGAATTTCTTCTCTGACAATTGTTGTTTCAATATGTCTTCTATTTTCTTTGCCTCTTCTAATTCCACTTTCAGCAGAGCAAAGTCTTCATCGGGTTTTTTACTGTCTTTCTCGAACTGTGTCAACAATTGTTTTTGCTTTATGTTCTTAATTCTGAGTCTATCAATTTCTTCCAGTGCACTGATAAGTTCTCCTTCCATGTCAACCACAGCTTCTTCATCATTATCATCATTGTCTGTGCTTTTATTATCATAATCCTCTTTGGCCATGAGCATGAAGTCATTTACCTTATCTTCACAGGAAAAGTCAATGTTGGTGTCTTCTGAGGAATTGTCATTATTTGCAACCAAGCTTTTCTTCTTACTATATTTCTTGAATTGGTACTTCTTTTCATCATCAGAGTTCTGGTCCTTTTTCTGATGGGGACACTTAGATGCAAAATGACCTATCTTACCACAATTAAAGCATTTGAAGAGCAACTTGCCTTTATATTTTCCTGATCCTTTCTTTAACCTTCTCACAAATTTTGCCTCAATATCATCTAATTCTGAATCAATATTCTTGTCTGCTTTAAACGAAGCTTCTCTAGTAATGGATTTATCTTTGCTAATTCTCATTTCATATGCAGTTAAAGATCCTAGAAGTTGATCAATGGACAGAGTTTTAAGATCATTTAATTCTTCTATTGCAGAGACTTTTGGATTAAATTTATCAGGCAGAGATCTTAAAATCTTTTGAACTAAGAGTGATTTGTCAAACTTCTCACCAAGACCCTTCATGGCATTCATAAGTTCTTCAACTCTTAAAAAATACTTGCTAACTGTTTCATCTTCATTCATCTTTAGTTGTTCAAATTTCAACCTAAATGTTTGAAGTTTAGCATCTTTTACTTTCTCATTTCCTTCATAGCTGCTAATAAGTATATCCCACATTTCTTTGGCAGTTTGAAGGTGCATCACCTTTACAAATTCGGCTTATGCAAGTCCATTCAAGATAGAATTCATTCCTTTAGCATTAAAGTTAAATTCTAACTTATCATCCTTGGAAGCTATCACAACAGGCTTTATGTATCCAGTCTCTACTACATCCCAAACATCAGCACCTAAGGCCATTAGATATGTTCTCATTCTAACCTTCCAAAAAGAAAAATTTGTTCCATCAAACAGAGGAGGGTTACTGGTTGAAGTCCCTTCATGACTTGTCATGTTTAAGCTTACAGATCTACCTTTGAATAAAAGGAACCTGCTCTAATACCAATTGTTGAAATTACTAAGACAACTGAGAGGGGGGGGTGACTCAGTGGTTACTGTGCTTAAACAATAATAAAACTATTAAACCATTCTTAAATTTTCTTCAAGTGACCATCAAATTATACAACATATAGATGATATAAATAATGAGCATCAGTCACACATAATATATACACAGAGACAGTTTTTCATGAGGAAACCCATAAAGGGAGAAAACCTCTTCTTCTTCGAAATGATAGGCAGTCTTTTAAGTTCTGTACATCATATATAATTGAGCACCAACTCAATGTGAGGCTACTACCTCTTTTTACAAGCTCCAACTTGTTTGAGAGCACCAACTCTCTGGTTTCTCTAGCACCCACAAGAAGGAAGCACCAACTCCCTTAATGTTCCAGCACCAATTGGATGAAAGCACCAACTTCCAGTTACACAGGCTCCAACCTGTATAATAGAGAACACTTGTTCTCCCTTGCACCACCCTGCCACCCTGGTTTCTCTGGCTGCAACCAGATGGAAGTTACAACTCCCTGTGTTCAAGCTCCCACTTGAACCACTAAGGACAACAGTCATCCCTAGCACCTCCCAACCACCCTAGAATATTAATGAATGATTAAACAACCAACTACACAGATAAATCAATTCTTACCACTTCTTCTCTGTTCTGTAAATCTGGTCTTCTTCTAACTGTTCTATAATTCTTCTCTTCCTTTGTCTGTTCTGCAATTCTTCTCTACTTAAACTTGTCCTGTCATTCTGCTCTGCTTCAAGTCTATTCCTCATATGTTACTCTTCTCTGAGTTTTATCTCACACTGCGCATATTTTCAGTCTCACACTGCGCATACTATGATTTTCCCTTTCTTACAGTTTAATTCATTTTTCGTCCAGAATGACCAACCATGCACAGTCAGTATATTTTTCTTTTATGCACAACTCCCATAGTAGTTACACTTCAAATCTTCTTAGGCAAAAGAAAACCATCTAAGCAACTGAAACACCAACTAATCAGGAATCATGAATTGGTTTTGCTAACTGATTTGTAACTGATGAATTAACTGTGAGAGAGAATAGTATCCCTCCGATCATATTCAAACTCACTTGAATCGTTGGATTAAGAATAAAGAATCTTGTGCCTATTTCACCATTTCGTAATTCGGCATTTCGGGATCCTTGTGGTGAAACTTAGCACCTCTAGCTTCTTCCTCCATCTTCCATCGATGTGCCCAATGGTTGTGACCACGTGCTTATGCATAAAGCGCTTTCACGATTTCGCATTTCATGAATCTAGAGATGAGGCATCTCGACTCTCCAAGTCACGATCCTTGAAACCCCGAAATGGAGCTTATCTGAACTGACTCCTTCCCTTCTCGTGACCACTGGCGGTGACCATAGGCTGTGCCAAAAGGTGCTTCATATTTTATGATTTTATAAACTTCATTGAGTCTGATCGATGGTTGAAATCCCCATAGATCCGATGGTCCAGATCTTATCACGATCTCGCATCTCGCGAGTTTCCACACCATGCTCCGTTGACTCCAAGTCAGCAAAATTCCAATCGCTTGTCACTTGTCCTATGATTCGATGGTTTAGATCTGATCTTGATTCAACAACTTAGATCATATCATGATTTCGGCGTTCTTATGGTTATGTTTCTTGCCTCTCCAAGTCGTGATTCGCGAAACTCCAAAATGGAGTCGTATCAACAGTCTAGATCACACCTTGATCTGACGGCTGCGATTAAATCGTGATTTCGCATATCGCGATTTCGACATTCTTGTGGTTAATATTTTTTGACATCTCCAACTCTCCATCTGTGAAACTCTGAAATGGAGTCAGATCGATGGTCCAGATCACACCTTGATCTGACGGCTGTGATTAAATCATGATTTCAGGAGATGAGAGGTTGGTTCATTTCATACTTTTGACTTTCCAGTCAATGAAATGTTGATCTATGTCCACGTGTCATGCCCGAAGATGGACGATCCTCCTTCTTTCAGGATTTTGTATACCCGCTTCTCCTTGCACTTTAATGAACGTGCAGGTTCTCCCTAATCCAACGATAGTCAGAACTTATGCTTAGATCTAACGCCTGAGATCTGTCCTCCTCTTTTGTGCATTCTTCTTGTCTACAATCAGATCTGACAGTCCTCCTTCTTTCGGGAATTTAAATGGGATCCAACGATCAGAAATGTTGCTTCTCCTCCCGAGCTTACTTTGTTCCGCTTACTCTGATCTTCCCATCGATGATCTGCCAACAATCCTCTACACTATCTCTTATGAGCTTATTCGAATCTTCTCTGCAGCGTCTTCTCATAATGCCAATCTATTACATACTTTCTATACCCATGCCATCTTGATTGTTGTACTTTCCATCAATGACAAGCATACAAGCATGCGCTATCTGTTAAATATTTGCCAACAGAAAAGTACAGCAAGAAGGAAACACTACGCAGTATAACTCTCCAGGAAGAGGAAACTTAAATCCTCGCGGTGGATTCAGAGGAGGTATGGACCAAAGCCGAGGAAATATCATCTATTACAACTGCGCGCAACCAGGACACTTAGCAAGGGATTGTCAGAACCCTTGCACTACTAGCAGCTATTGTAGTTCGTTTGAACATGTTATAGAAGATTGTCCTGTGCTACTAGCTAAGATTCAGGAAAGACGAGGACCCCAACAGAACCCACAAGTGAAACTGATATATGTTAAACCTCGTGGAGAAGACCCTAGAGTTGTTTTTATCACTAGAGGAGGAGTTGTTATAGGAGAAGACAAAATGACCCAAGGGAAGACCACAGAAAACTCAAGAGTCGGGAAAGTCGTAGAGAAGACTCAAGCTTTTGATGCAAAGATAGAAAGACAAATATTTAAGGAGGCTAGAAAAGAGTTCAAAGGAGACCGAGGTCCGTCATAAAAAACATGACTAGAAGTAAGAGAATGTGGAATGCCTCAGGAATTTGATCAGTCTGCTTCGCCAAGAGAAGGGAAAGAGGTAAGAAAGCTCATGGAATTTTTACATACTTGTATTAAGTTGATCCAGGATGAAAGTGTTGTACAAGAGTTACAGAATTTAAGTAGACGGTATGATCTAGGAAAGATAGACCCCTTACTAAATAGGGAAGTACTCCAAATCGCAAAAAGGAGAAGGACAAATAAATAATTACACTTGAATGCTCAAATAGGAGAATATGATATAGACTATATAGTACTTGACTTAGGGTTGGAGGTCAATGTCATCATGAATCAAAATTGGGCACTGATGGGAAAACTGAAGTTGATCTATTCCCCTATCAGGCTTAGAATCGATAATCAGCAAGTCATAAGCCCCTTTGGAATATTGGAAGATGTCCCTGTGGACATCGATGGATGAAGAAAGTTTGCAGATTTTGAGGTAATTGAGATAATTGATGACAGCTATCCTTACCCTGTGTTGTTAAGAATTGATTTGGCTTTCAATAATTTCACTGTGGTTGATTTAAAGAAAAGACGTATGAATTTTGAAAGAGATGGCCTTAGGGTCATAACACCTTTAGATCCATATGAAGGTCAGCAATACATGGAACCCATCAGAGAAGAATACCGCGCATATGAACTGGAAAACATATACAAACTAACAACCAGATAGTAGGATTACATTAATCCTATGGCTGATGGGAACCTAAGCTGGCGAAGTGACAACACGTGTTCATCAAATTCAAAAGAAGCATTGGAGAACTGGAAGAACCAGATGTATGAAGTCTCTACAACGAGATGTGCTAGATTAACCAGAGAAGTTCATTGGATCGGCACAACAGTAAGTAACTTGCCCACATTTCATGGTATGAATCTGTTATAAGACTTCCTAGCAGACTTTGAAGCAAGTGTACCAACACAACAGAGGTTGTTGGAAATGGATGAGGCCCTGAAAGCCACACCAGCAAGATGGTCGGGGACACACAAAAGTAATATCACAGACTGGATACAATGCCATACTTTGATGACAACGTGGTTCTCAGCACAAGTAGAAGGTTGTGAAGTAAGGTACACAGGTCAAAGATTCCCAAGGGACCATGTGCGAAGTTGCGAGGAAACCTGGAGCAACTTTCCTCAAGAGAAATGGGTGCAAAAATTCATTAACACGCTGGATACGACCCCTATTAACTGGTACCTTCAAGCAGAGTTGTGCCTCATCACTACAGATTGGGAAGGTATGACTCAGAATTTTGTAACCACCTTCTTATTTCAAATTCAATATCCTTCAGTAGATCAAGCATTACAGATTGTGAGAAAGAAATTATTTGAGGAGGCATCTAGCCTTCCCTTGGAACAAGAAGAGGATGAATGGACTGCACCTCTCCAGAAATTACAAGGCTGTTACAACATCAATGCAGATGAAGACGATGATCCAAGGAAGGTGAACATCAAAGAAACATAAGGTCAGAGAGATGTGAAAGGACCAGGATTTGAGTTATCATTCATTGGATAGGCGATCAAGATTAAGAAGGTCAATATTGGAATAGAGGAGACACTGAAGCTTGCAAATGTCAGAGATAATTGGGATGTTTCTACCATTGAAAAGATTACAGAGTTGTTGCATGAGTATCAGGACTTGTTTCCGACCAAGTTCACTAATATGAAGTGTATCAAAGGGCCTATGGGAGAGATGAGGATCCCTTTGAAACTAGATGCAAGACTAGTCAAATAGAGACCCTACAGACTGAACCCGAAATATAAGGAGAAAGTGAAGATTGAGCTTGACGGAATGTTGGAAGCATGGATTATAGAAGCTGTCGAAGAATCAGAATGGATCAGCCCTATGGTGGTGCAAGATAAGAATACAGGTGAGATCAGGATCTGCATAGACCTCAGGAAGCTAAACGATGCTTGCTTGCATGACCCTTTCCCTACACCATTCACTGACGAAGTGTTAAATAATGTGGGAGGCCAGGAGGTATATTCTTTTACAGATGTCTTTTCCGGATACCATCAGATCCGGATTGCCGAGGACCGCCATAATACCACATTTGCAAAAGAATGGAGATCCTATCAGTATACATTCATGCCATTTGGATTGAAGAATGCCCCAGCCATGCTTTCCAGGGTGGTGGTCAGAGCATTAAAGAAAATTCTACATAAATTTCTAGAAGCATATTTTGATGATTTGACTATTTTTAGTTTGTTAAAGAATCATATGGAATGTCTAAGGCTAATGTTGGATAAATGTAGGAAGTGTCAAATTGCTTTGAATCTGAATAAGTGCATCTTCTTCTCACCATTTGGAGTGTTGTTAGGTCATATTGTATGCAAGCAAAGATTGTTGGTTGATCCATCTAAAATTGTTATTATAATTGATTTTCCACCTCCTACTTCAATCAAACAACTGCGCATTGCGCTAGGACATACTAGCTATTACAGGAATTTCATCAAAGGATATTCCCAGATTACAGCACCTATGGAGAAGCTTTTGGAGAAGGATTGTCAGTTTAGTTGGATAGAACAATGTCAACAAAGCTTCGACACATAGAAAAAAAAAGATGGTTATTGCACCTATTCTTGTCTTCCCATATTAGAGAAAACAGTTTCATGTGCATGTCGATGCATCGTCCATTTCCTTGGGAGCTATGTTAGCACAACCAGGAACAAGAGACATCAACCACCCATTAGCCTCTTCTAGAAGGAAGCTATCCATAGATTATATTAATTATACCACTACTGAAAGAGAAGGATTAGCCATGGTGTATGCACTGTAGAAATTTCGCCACTATTTGTTGGGAAGACACTTTAAAATGTTTACTGATCACTCCGAGCTAAAGTACCTAGTCAACAAGCCAGTGTTGGGGGGGAGAATATGCAGATGGCTTCTGCTATTTCAGGAATATGATTTTTAAATTGTAGTTAAACCAGGAAGAATGAACAAAGGTCCTGACCACTTGTCGAGGTTGGAACATGGCAAAGAGCCCACTAGTTTGGAGGATACACTACCAGATGCATAGCTTCTAGCCATTACAAATATCGATGACCACTTTGCAGACATAGTCTAGTTCCTATCAACAGGAATGGCATCTAATGAGCATACAATTCAACATAAGAAACAACTAGTGGTGCGCGCTGCAAACTTTTCACTTATAGCTAGACAACTATACAAGATGGGACCTGCTGAGATATTAAGGACGTGTGTTATGGAGGCAGAGCGACCATTGATCCTCATAGAAGCTCATGAAGGCATCGCAGAAGGACATTACACAGGGAAAGAAACTACGCAGAAGGTTCTTAGAGCTGGCCTTTGGTGGCCTACCTTACACAGAGATGCTAAAGATTATTCTAGAGCCTACGATGTATGCCAAAGAGTTGGGAAACTGTCCAGAAGAGATGAAATACCATTAGCACCACAACTGACCCTACAAGCATTTGAGAAATGGGCCATTGACTTCGTAGGACCTATAAACCCACTAGGAAAGCACACATGAGAAAGGTACATAATTACTGCAATAGAGTACTTGACTAGATGGGCCAAAGCAAGAGTTGTTAAGGACTGCAGTGCAACTACATCTGCGTGCTTCATATTCAAGGACATCATCACTAGGTTTGGATTCCCAAAGATCCTTATGAGTGATCAAGGCACACATTTCATCAATAAGACGGGTGAAGCCCTGACTGAGGAATTTGCAGTCCACCATCAGAAGAGCACACCTTACCATCCTCAAGCAAATGGGACGGTTGAAGCATTCAACAAGATCTTGGAGACAACACTGACGAAGATTTTCAGTGTGAATAGGGATGACTGGGATTTAAGAGTACCTGCAGTACTTTGGGCCTATAGAACCACCTGTAAGAAACTAACAATGAAAACCCCTTTCAAGTTGGTGTATGGCCTCAAAGCTGTTGTCCCAATGGAATACTTGGTGTCAAGATTAAGAATTGTTGCATTTACAGACATGGATGACACTGGCATTTTCCGCGAGAGGCTTGCACAGTTGGTCGAACTAGAAGAGGACAGATTTATCGCAGGGTTCCATCAGCAGGTTCAGAAGGAAAGAGAGAAGGCCTATCATGATAGGTACATCAAGAAGAAAGCATTTAAACAAGGTGATTTGGTGCTGGTATATGATAGTAAGTTCCTGAAACATCCTAGGAAGTTTAGAACGCATTGGCTTGGTCCATATGAGATTGCCTATGTAACAGAAGGAGGAGCTGCATAGCTGAAGACATTAAATGAAGAATGGAAGGAAGGTTTGCTCAATGGAATTCAGCTGAAGTTGTACTATGACAACCAGTTGCCTCGCAATTCTCAATAAAAGCATGAAGAAAAGGGTCTAGGTACCAGGTGCAGTTGAAAATGGGTACCAGACACGAAAAAGACGGTCTGCACAAGGAAGGAAAGGAAGCATAGACTATAAAGCAATGATTGTATTGCGCAGTCTAACATCGAAGTAAAAAAGAACGATCAGATCTGAAGTGCCTCGGGATGAGTCATAGGTGAGTGTTAGGGGCATGTTAGCCCTTGGTTATGAAAGCAAGAAAATATCAAGGAAGAAAAGGAAAAATACAAAATGTGCGGAAGACACACTGACTGTTACTGGGTCGAAGTGAGAAAAAGAGCAGAAAAGATGGAGCGAAGTAAGGAAAAGCAATTTCTTGTATGAGGAGATCGAGGATGAAAAATCAACAAGCAAGAAGGATCGTGGGCAACTCAACAAGTGAAAAAACCCACCATTGGATTCTTTGGAGCACCGCATAAGAAGGAAGGAAAGACAGATTGGCAAAGCCTGAAAAATGTGGGTCAAAGTTGACCTAGGGTTTTAGACACCTAGGATTTTGGTATCTATGGTTTTGACACCTAGGTTTCGACCTAAGGCTGTCGATGAGATATTGTAATGTATAAATAAAGGTCGAGAGGACCTGGGTGGGGTTGTTGTCATTACTGCTATTAGTTTTATGAGTGATTATTGTTGTAAGAGAGAGAAGTGCTAAGTGTGAGGGCCTTCTGGTATTGCAAGACCTTTAGTTGGGTGCGAAGGTCAAGTCCTACAACTAGGTGCGCAGAAAGGGAAGAGGAAGAGAGAAGAAGAAATAAGATCTGCTAGCTAAGAGTGCAGATAAGAACTCTATGCTTTACCTTAATATATTATAAACACAATTTTGTGGACGTAGCCCTAGGGAGAGGGTGAACCACATATATCTAGTGTCATGTGTGTGATAGATACTCTGTTATTTGTCATTGATATACTGTTATTTCATTATTGTGTTAGATTAGATCTATAGCTGTGCGAAGTAGATCTAACTTGATAAGTGATATATGGATGTTGTGTTGTTCTGGTACTCGAACCACTTGATATTTGTTATCCACAATTTTGGTCATTGAGATGATGTCATGATAATGTCATGATGATGGACTATCAATCTCTTCACTAAGAAAATTTTCCTGAGAAAGGTTACACTTGTCAGCTTCCAGAAATCATATTTTAAAGATAGTTCGCAGGCTGCATATATACTCTCCTGCGAGAATGCTTCATTCTCGCAGGCTGCATTCAGCTGGGTTGCGAACTTCTCGCACTGTACTCATGGTTAGGGTGCAAACATGTTTTTAAAGGAGGAAAATGGATAAGTTCTCGATCCTTCTAGAAGGGTGAGTTGGCTTTCGAATGGTTGGCAACGTACTGACTTTCCAGATATCTTGGGATCATTCCCTATCCAAGTAACTAATCTATCTTCTCCTATATATTGAGAAGATTGCTCATGGAAAAGGTTAGAAGCAAATTAGCAAGAGATTGATTGGAGAATTGGTGCAAGACTGTATGGAGGACTGATGCTACAGCAACAAAGAGACAACAGCAAGGTCATTATATGTGGTTGATCTTCTTCATGCATGAGAAAGTGTGTGTGTCAGAGCTAGAGACCTACGACATCAAGGCTCAGGTTGTAAGTTTCACTTTCAGTTAATTCAATACAGTAATATGTCCCTTTCCCATAAAGATGATGTCACTTTATTACATAATTCCTTGATTATATGTATATACTAGCCATTGAATACATTAATCTGCCTTTACTTCGATTGGTTTGTACTGTTCTGATCTAAACGGTGCAAGAGCATTGGAGCGAAGCTTGGAACAAAAGAGATATAAGGAAAGCGTTCATAAGGTATGTCCACAATCCTTACTTCTTAGTTCATTCAATAGGTTAAGTCTAGGGAAAGTGTATTATTTTGTCATATTTTGTTCTAGATCCAGGTGGATCTAGGGAGATTGGTCTGTGTCCGCACTCACGAATTTATCCTGAAACAAAATTGGCGACTCCGCTGGGGAACTTATCCCTTTTTGTCTTTATGGTTTTGGATTTTCTGTGGCCATTTTCTCTGTTTGCCTTTTTCTCCTGATTTGTCAGTGTCTGAGTCCTCAGGATACCCTAAGAGACCTTCTGGGTCTATAAACATTTGGAATTTTTTCTTGATTTTTTCAAAATTTTCATTAGTTTCAGGGATTCTCGCACTGTAACCATTGACAGCTTGCGAGAACCACTGAGGTTCGCATTCTTCATATACATTCCAGTGCGAACTATTCGCATGTTGCATCACTGTGGCCTGCGAGAACAATACATTCTTGCACTGTGTTACACACTGGCCTGTGAACATCTTTTTTGAAATTTTTGAATTCAAGTTATGATTTTTGCAATTGCTTAGTAAGGTTGAATTACATCTTTTTGATACATTGGATCACTGGATTACCTATCTTTTGCTTTAATTTGCTTGCTAGACCTGATCCAGGGTTTCTAGGTTTTTTCATTGCTTTGGTAACTTGACTTTCATATCTTGGCTTTTATTGACATTTTTCTTCTCTCTGATTTATTGAGTTGAGTGTGTCAAGTTGGCTAAGAACCAGTGATTGGTTGGGAGTTAAGTGTTTGGTGTTTCTCATTTGATTGTTGGTTCGAAAGGACAATTTTCATTAGCATTGAGGAACTCCTTGGTTTGCTTTTGTTTTTACTTTCATTGAAAGTTTTGGTTGGGTTGTCATTGATTGTTTGGTATTCATGATTTGATTTTCTTTTCTCTGTCATCAGAGTTCTTCTTGGAAAGTGAACCATAATTTTTCTTTCAAGATCTTGTTTTGCGTTGTTGAAAACATTGAAAATCAAAGTTTTAGAATATTGATGTTTTGAAAAAGACATTTAGAAATTGCTCATTGATTCATGATTGTTTGCATTGGTATCTGAAAGGAAATTGAGCATTGCATTTGCATTGTAGTATTCATATTGATTCGGAAATTGTTCTCTCTCTCCCATAACTAGGATTCATCGAATGCAAAGAATTATAATTCATCATATCCTTGCATTATTTGGGTTAGAGTCACACATCATGAGTTTCATTGTCGATTACCTTTGAGTAAACAACAGCCATTAAAAACATTGTGTAATATTAAAATTGATCTAGTCACTCTTTTCTAGGGCTCTTTTACACCAACATTTAGCTAGGCTAGTGCTTTGGAGTAGGTAGAGAGACACACTCTCCAAAAGCTCAAAAACACACAATAGAATCTTGAGTTAGGGAGTGTAAAATTCCATTGGCCGCATATTGTCCTGGGAAGCCCTTCTAACACAAGGGTCAAGCATTAGGTCG
>CBVK0102065078.1:0-17497 GCA_900067695.1 Picea abies
GAAGCCTTTGAGTTGGTTTCGGGCTCGATACCCTGCCCTTGCGTGTGGATCAGACTGACGGCTGTTTCCCCAGGCAGTACTGTTGTCTGTGGTAACCTTAGTGGCTTATCTCTCTCAAACTCACTCGGGCTCCTTGGAGGGTATACCCATGATTATGTGTGGGAGCTTGCACCAGGGCGTAAGTCTGTTAAGCAGGTCGTCAACGTAACTTTTCCACCTTAGCCCCGCCCCTTCTCGTTTCGTCGTTGCGACGTTGGATTTCATCACCAACTAGTGGCTTCGATATTAGAAGGTATTGTTTGCTTGGTGATTGCTTCTAGATTTTGTTTACTAGTGTGTGTTGTTGGTTTCTCGTATTTTCCCTTAGGATTTTCGTTGAGGAACTTGTTACTTGTTTACAATTGCTCCCCCGCGACGTTCACGTAGGATGCAAGGTTTGTCTCCGGAACATCCGGAAACTTCACAACCTTTGCACACAGCAACACCTGAGGGTACCCCTGAGGATTCTCCTCGTCTGGGTGAAATCCCTCTTGTTACTCTACCACACGTGGACATCAGTGATGTCCCAGAAGTTTTTACACCACCTCCACAAGTTGAGACCACTAATCCTCTTGTCGATTTTCGAATTACCAATACTATGGAGGACTACCGCATTCGTCGTGGTGAACGACCTGCTGGACGATTCACTCCTTCAGAAGAAACTCTTGTTCCATCCTCTGAATCAACACCTAGACCTTCTCACGGTGTAGTAGGCCAAGATCCATTTTGGTTGGGTGATTTCCGATGAGTTTTGTTTGGTACTGAATCTACCCCTGTTTATGAAATCAATCCTCCTGTGTCTCCTGAACTAGAAACTACACTAGAAACTACCACTTATCATTTTATTCTCCCTCCAGAGATGGCTCATCTTGCAATTACTACAAGTGTCCAAACCGAGATTCCAGCAACTACTCTTGCCCCTATCAACACCCAGCGACCACCTGAGGTCAATCCGAATTTACCCCCTGGTTACCATGCATTGAATCCTACGTTGAATGTTACCCATCCAACACCTCCACAAACCCCTGCTAGTTCTCCAGGTGGTCCTCAGTTTCCTGGGCATCCTATTCCTAGTTTCATCCCGACACTTCCTCAGTTTCCTACTGGCAATCCTAATGCTAGTAACACTATTCCGACTGTTGCACCAAACTTGCACATTCCTGTTGGTGGACAAGGTAGTACATTTCCTTTTCCTTTTCCCAGACACAACGTAGTTACCACTCAACCTCCAGTTGGTACACAACTTCTGGGTGGAACTATACCTACGGTAGGGGGACCAACATCCCCTTTTGGACAAAACATACCTCCTGAGTTGGCCCAGTATTGGCAACAGCTTTTACGAAATGTACCTCTTACTGGAGGGCAAACAACCGTCCCTCCTGTAGGCCAACCATATCCAGGTGTGACTAATCCTATTTGGGGTTCGGGTCAAACTTCCCAATCTCAGGCCCCTGCCCAAACTCAAGGATACAATCCTTGGGGCTACTACCCTATCCAGCCACCACCGAATCAACCCGGAGCTTCCCTTTACGAACAGTCTGCATATGCTCCTACTGGTCTGCCGACGGGGCTTCCACCTCAAATTCACTAGTATCCGCAAGTAAACCGACAGTTGTCTTTTCTTGCTACCTTGGATTTGCTAGATTTGACTCGGATTCTTAACAATCCTATTCGTCACTCTCCCCAATGGCCAGCTATTCCTGCTAAACTCCCATCGGACATTCCAAAATTCGATGGTAAGGCCGGAGAGGACCCCAACAACCATGTCATGACTTTTCATTTATGGTGTTCATCCAATTCACTCATGGATGACTCCATTCGGTTGCGTCTTTTTCAACGAACCCTTACCGGTTCGGCTACGAAGTGGTACATTGAATTTCCACGGGGTTTCTTTTCAGATTTCAACACCCTCGCAATGGCCTTTCTCACACATTACCAGTTACCGATCCATTACGATACGGGGACTGAGATTTTAACCTCCTTCAAATAGAGTTCGAGCACTCATATTTCCGATCACATTCATGAGTGGAGAAGGAGGCGACGTCTCATCAAACTTGAACTTCCCGATCAGTTACTGGCAGAATGGTTTACAAAGTATTTTGTAAACAAAATTGGTAAAGACATTGCTATGGGCGGTGTTGTCACCGAAGAGCAGGCTATAAGTCGTGCTCAATATCTCGATCTTTTTTACTCGCAAACAGGAACGTTGTATGATTTACTACCTGATTTACCCCGTCCTGGTACTTCCATCACTTCTACTGCTCCAGTTGCTTCACATGCAGCTGATGGTGTGATTGGGACAACTCATACCCACTCACATTCCATTTCAACTACAACCCCAAAATCCAATCCTTCTAATGTTCAAAATGCTCCGTCTCCTGCCCCTCCCACCGGTAAAACCTCTGAAGTGAACGTTGTTCAATCTACGCCTACCGGTAAGAACAAATCCAAGAAGGGGAGAGGCAAGAATAAGGAGAGTAAAAACAATAATCAGACTGAGCAAACCAAATCCCCTCCTATTGAAGACCGAGATAAACGCAAACCACGCTATCCTTGCCTCATTTGTGGTGACAATCACTACACGAAGGATTGTCCGAGACGTGCCAAAGTTAACAAGTTCCTTCAAGGGACGCCGAAACCTTCTACTCCGGATGTCTTGTCTCAACCCTTCCCGTCTCAACAACAGGCTTAGTTGGTCATTCATGATCAACCCTCTACTTCCACACAATCCTATGTTTTGATGTGCACCGGTGATTCCAAGAAAGACAATGTTGCACTTACCACTAGAGCTAAAGACTATACTCCTTCTAAGGAGAAGGTTGAGGATTTACCTCCTGATCTAGTACAGCCCTCTCCACCAACTCTGCCCACAACCGGTCCTCTTCATCTCGAACGACCGAACCTCGATATAGTGATATGACCACCCCCGAAAGGTGTCGTTAAGAAATCGACATTCAATCCACATGCACGTGTAGCTCAGAACTGTAGCATTGTAGAAGATCTGGCACAAGCACCTTCCGCGATGTCTGCCCTTGAAGTCCTTCAGTCTTGTCCTACTCAACGAAGGGCTCTGTTGAAAGCGATAGGTGGAATTGATCCCATGGATACGAATTTGATAGTCTTTGACTTGGATGAACATGTTCCAAGGTTACCCCCACAACTTGCATTTCAAATACAAGTTGTTGTTGCTGACAAAAGCATTTGTCGGACGGTTATTGATGAGGGTGCCTCTACGTGCGTAATGTCTTTTACTTGTTGGAAGGCCATTGGCTCTCCCCTGTTACAGGAATCACAAAACACTCTGCAAGCCTTTAATGGCTCTAGTTTTAAGCTTTACGGCATTCTTCCATCGTTGCCTGTCACTCTTGAAGGTAAGACCGTCCCGGTTGAAGTGGAAGTTTTCGATACTCCCTTGGATTATAATCTTCTACTTGGACGTAGTTGGGTCGATTCTATGTGTGTTGTTGTGTCAACCCTGTTCTGTGTCATACGATTTCCTCACCAAGGAAAAGTGGTTACAGTTGATCAACTTGCCTTCTTTAACACCGATACTCGTACTGGAAACGTGTCGTTCATCGCTAAAACCCCAGCGGGTTATGAGAATGTTGGTGTCGGTATTTTAAAAGATTCTTCGTTAATGGGTACTTTCCCCATACCACCACCACCCGATATTCCACGCTCGTCAATTGCATCTATTAATATGATCTCTATTGTACCTCGTGAACTACCTGTGTCTGTCGACCCTTGGATCGTCCCTGATCCTGGAGATCATGTTCGTTTCGGCAACGTCATGCCGTTAAGTCCGATTGAGTCTGATTACCAAGCTATTCAATCGGCAACCCCTACTACTTATTCTTTTGATGAGTTGTCTCCTGATCCTTTCCGAGTCGTCTTTCCCACTGATGAGATGATAATGTCAGTCATGGAAGACACCCCATGGGACAATGGACATCATCGTTCCATCTTGTTTCTGGAACAACAGACTCTTGAGAATTATCAGCGGATTTCGAATCCATCGACTGTTGTTGTTATATCCACGGTTTCCCAATCTACACGTGATGTATTTGTTGAAGGGAACCTTAGTAACATTTCTCCCATGATACCCATAGATATTTTAGTGAAAACTGGAACCGTTGAGAACGTTCATATTGGTGCTTCGTGTTCTCCTGAAGAAATTGTTACTTATACTTCCTTGTTTAAAGAATTTCGTGATATCTTTGCATGGAGTTACGAAGAGATGTCGGGTATCGACCCTGCTATTGTAGTGCACGAAATTAAGACATACCTCGGAGCCAAACCAGTCCGGCAGCGCCTTCGTCCTGTCCATCCACGTAAAGCCGCAGCCATTAAACTTGAAATTGAAAAACTTCTTAAAGCCAGTTTTATTTATCCCGTGGCTTTGACAGAATGGGTTTCTAACCCAGTTCCGATCGATAAGAAAGGTGGTAGTATACACATTTGTGTTGATTATCGGGATATCAATAAAGCTTGTCCAAAGGACAATTTTCCAACCCCTTTCGTTGACCAGATCGTCGATGACTGTGCTGGTAGTGAAATCTTTCCCTCATGGATGGATTTTCCTGCTATAATCAAATCAATATTGCTCCTAAGGACCAACATAAAACGGATTTTATTTGTCCTTGGGGTACTTTCGCCTACAGGAAACTCCCCTTCGGTCTAAAGAACACAGGTGCTACGTTCCAATGTGCTATGTCTTACGCCTTTCATGATATCAAGCATATTGTTCAACCGTATTTGGACGATTTTCCAGCTCACTCTTTACGTCGGGTCGATCACCCTAATCATCTCCGAGCGATTTTCCTTCGTTGTCGATTCTATCGCATTCACTTGAATCCTCATAAATGTGTCTTTTGCGTAGAATCTGGCAGACTCCTCGGTTTTATTGTTTCACGCCATGGGATCCGGGTAGATCCTATCAAGGTCGAGGCTATTCTCAATCTCCCTCCTCCTTCTTCTTTGCGCCAGTTACAAAGTTTGCAGGGGAAAGCAAACTTTCTTCGTCGCTTCATCCCGAATTATGCTGAGATTACTCGAGGTTTTACACGTCTTCTAAAGAAAGGTTCCGAGTTTGTTTGGGATAAAACTGCTAACGATGCTTTCGAAGCCTTGAAATTATCCCTCACCAAAGCTCCTCTTCTTTTTCCTCCGGATTATAGTAGAGATTACTTTCTTTATCTAGCTGCGTCTGAGTATACTATTGGCACGGTTCTCGTTCAAGAGGATGATGCCCATGATGAGCATGTTATATATTACTTCAGTCGAAGTTTAACTTCCACGTAAATTAAATACCAACATGTTGAAAAGCTGGCCTTGGCTGTTGTTCAAGCAGTTCAACGTTTTCGTCATTACATTCTTGCCAGGAAAACTACCGTGATTTCACACTGTAACCCCATGCAACATATATTGACTCGTCAATTGTTGGGGGGCAAGTACTCCAAGTGGATTTTCATTCTCCAGAAGTTCAATTTGGAATTCGATCGAGCCACGTCGAAGAAATCCCTAGTTTTCACTGAGTTAATTTGTGATTTTCCCCACACTGCCACGAAAAAGGTAGTCGTTGATTCGTTACCCGATGAGTCACTTTTCCTTATCAGTACCGATGATATTTGGTACGGATATATCATTATATATCTCCAAACACAAACTTTCCGGCCTGCTTTGTCTAGTGTCGAACGACGTCGCGTCCGTTATCAAGCACGTCATTATATCATCCTTGGCGATACACTTTACCGTCGAGGTATTGATTCTGTGTTTCGGCGTTGTTTAACTTTTGAGGAAGCTGAGAGAGATTTGAATGACTACCACTCTGGGGCATGTGGTGGTCATATGTCTAGGTATGCTACTTCCCAAAAAATCTTACATGCAAGTTACTTTTGGCCTTCATTGTTTCATGACTGCATTACTGTTGTTCATAAGTGTCATGCCTGCCAGACCTATAATCAGAAGATTCGGTCACATCCTGCTCCCCTTCATCCTGTAGTCTCAGTAGGTCCTTTCGCTAAATGGGGCATTGACTTCATGACATGTCACCCTCACTCGGCCGGGGGGCATGGTTATATTATTGTAGCTGTTGATTATTTTACTAAGTGGGCCGAGGCGATGCCGACATTCGATAATACTGGGAAGACTGTAGCGTTATTCCTTTTCAACCATGTCATCACTCATTTTGGTGTTCCTCAGGCTATCGTTACTGATCACGGTAGTCATTTTAGAAATAATATGATGTCTGAACTTACCGAGAAGTTGGGCCTTCGTCATGATAGCTCAACACCCTATTATCCACAGGCTAATGGCCAGGTCGAAGCCATCAATAAGGTTCTCATCACTATGATTCGACGGATGATAGGAATCCATAAATCTAGCTGGCACACAATGTTATTTTCGACATTGTGGGCATATCAGACATCTGTTAAGTCTGCCATGGGATTTACGCCTTTTCGATTAGTTTATGGCATGGAAGCCATTCTACCAATAGAATGCGAAATATCGTCTTTGAAGCTAGCTGTAGAGCTTTTACCTAATACTTCTACCGAAGAGGAACATCTATTGTATTTGATGCAATTAGACGAGACTCGTCATGACGCTACTTTAGTAATCGAAGCCCAGAAGAAACGTGTTAAGGCACAGTATGACAAGCATGTTAAACCTCGTGTCTTCTCTGAAGGAGATCTTGTTCTTTTGTATGAATAAGATAAAGATGTCTTAGGAGCTGGGAAATTTGAACCAATGTGGTGTGGGCCTTACATTGTTAGCAAAGTGTTGGAAAAGGAGCATATGAGTTAGTGGATTATGATGGGGTATCTTTGAGTGAACCCAGAAATGGGTTGTACTTAAAGAAGTACTATGCATGAATCATTTGTGCATGAAGTACTTGTATTTTTATGTATCATACTGAGTGTGTGTGGTATTTTTAATTTTGCGTTTGACGTTAATTGGTCGATACCCTTACGTGACGTTGTGTTTGATTGCCAGATGTCAGAGTATTTGCTACCTTATATTGGCTTCGCCGATGGCGCTAGCCGTAGTACTCGGAACCTAGCTTCTGCTGCCTGGGAAATCTATGACCCAACAAACGAGCTTATATCTTTACGAGGTGTATGTCTTGGCCGAGCAACCAACAACATAGCAGAGTATAGTGTCATTATTGAGTTATTGGTTGATGCTATCTCTCTTGGAATTCGTCGCTTGGTTGTGCGACTTGACTCGCAGCTAGTGGTGCTATAGCTAAGTAATGTCTACTCTATTCGAAGTCTTACATTATTAAAAGTATATTTGTGAATTCACCTCTTGGAACGACATTTTGATCATATTGAATATCAACACATTCCGAGAAGTCTTAATACATTAACAGATGCTTTAGCTAATTATGTATTGGGCAGGCATTTAAATCACTTATAAATCAAACACATTAAAATGTACACAAGTGTAAAGTAAGCCAGTAGAACCCATGTATATATATATAACGATCAAAGTTTGTTTTTACAAAATGTGTCCAAAGACCAAAATATCAAAAATCGAAGCTCATGGCTTCTACATAATGATATCATGACATCAATGATGTTCATGATAGCACACTAATGTTCTAGCCACTCTGCGGAGCAAGCGACCCATAGAGGCAAAAACTCCCATGGTGTGACGCTGATCGCATCGTGGGATATCCTCCAAAGCCATATCTGGAACATCAGCCATCAAACCCTCTAGGTTCTGCTCCACTGTCAGATAGTCTTCGACATACTGTGGAATGGCTACTACTGCCTCTCCTCGACGCTGGACAGGAGAACTACCAGCAGGTCTATATGCCCCTACGTCTGTGTTATCAATACAAATTTGGTGTTAGTCTTCGGGTAACATATAAAACCAAAAAAATTTAAATATGTTAAAAATACAAAAACATTTAAAAAATTGAAATCAGTGGACTTCTTACCAATATCCCCCCACTGTGCATCTTCAGGAAGTGCAAGGTCAGGATCGCCGCGGAAATCTAAACCCGCGTATGCATAATCTTCTATCATCAATACCTGGCCTTGAAGCCAGTCAAAGAAGGTATCGTCATACCGTATAATCGGTCCTACCACATGTCTAGCCATGAGTTGACACCATCGTAACATCCGTGGATCCCTGGGACCCGGAAGGTGCCACTTAGCCTGAAGTCTATACATTGGAACCCTCTCACAGAAGAAGGACACAAGCAATGATCCATAACCAAACTGCTTTAGATCTCCACGCCTGCATTTGGTCAGTTGTTTCTTGAGATTGCGTAGAACTGCGTCAGCCCAGTTAAAGACTCGGGGCTCAACACACTCTAGGGAATACTGAAAATAGCTTTGTAGAGCCATATGTGGGGCAGCACTTTCTGCCATCCGAGCGATAGTGAAGAGAATGGTACGAAGAGTTATATCAGTCACTCCCCAAATGGCCACTTTTCCTTTTTGTCTTTCAGCCTATGGTACGCAATACTCTCGGCAATACTCACTCATTTTGAGACCACCCCTGCAGCTACCAGTCAAACTGACGTAGGAACCTCGCCTGGATAGTCCAGTCAGGAAATAGATATCCTCAATGTTGATCGTCAAAGTGTGAGCACTGACATTAAAAACCTACTGATCCGGATCCCACATCCAGACTAAGTGTTCTAGCAAGCGAACTTGGGCTCTCATGCCCAGTATGCGGAAATACTTCAAGAGACCACAATCTCTTAAAGCGGCAAGAGTCGGAGGGTGATTTTTGGTGGTTGCATTATCATCCTCGTGTTCCCTTTCTCTCCATTCGAGCACCGTTGTGATGATTATTAACCTGCATGGCAACCATGTGAAGATAGTTAATGATCTAAAACATGAGAAAAATTGGTTTTATTGGCTAAATATTATAAAATTTATTGGGCTCTGCGCTATTCGCAGGTGGCTTATAGCGCACAGTGTGAACTTATCGCACTGTAGCTCAAGCCCACCTGCGAGAATGAGGACTTCTCACAGGCCCCGTATGGGCAGCCTGCGAGAATCCTCCTTCACGCGTAGGGTTTGCCAAATGAACTTAAAACTTGAAATTTAACCAATGAAATCATGAAATTGAACCATGAAATGATAGAGAATGGAAAACTTA
Source organism: Picea abies (assembly GCA_900067695.1). Lineage (NCBI taxonomy): Eukaryota > Viridiplantae > Streptophyta > Pinopsida > Pinales > Pinaceae > Picea > Picea abies. The sequence goes on from CBVK0102065078.1 coordinate 9,160, forward strand.
CCGAAACACCGCAGACGGCTCGAAGGATGATGGCCCGAAGCTCCCGAAAATCGACAGTGAAGATCGGAGGTAAAATGGAGGTTTTTGCACACAAATGGTAAATGGGTAAAACAATATGGTAAAATGAATTGTAAATTTGTTTTATTTACTTTTTACCATAGTGAAAGTGGTTTTTTTCATGGTTATTCATTATTTAGCCCATTTAACCCTAATTAATAATATAAAAGTGAGTAAAATGACTTGTAGGTACCCAATGCGGATGATTATGGACAAAAAACTTTTACGGTGTGGTGTGAATTTGTTTGTTTTATATGGTTTTGACTTGAAACCTCGAGCGCCTTTTATCCGTTCTTGCGCTTGCAAAAAATTTAAGAATGTGATCGAGCATTGTTTTATCTCTTTTCCGAGCTCGTTATGATTATACGAAAAAGGAACCCCCCTGGAGTTAACTTTAAGCCCTTTTCAGACTCCCTAAACATGAAAAGATTGTCGAGCGATCTTGCTATTTTCACGCTCGTTAAAGTATTTGAAGTTATGCATCCTTCGAGCGATAGTTTACCCCTTTTTCGGTCTCGTTGGAATATTGTACGAAAAAGGAACTGAGAGATTTCTCTTTTAAGTGTTTTTCCAAACTCTATAATCTTGAAAAACCTTCGAGTTTTCTATCTCTGGACTCGTTAAACAAACATTGACAGACCCGTGATGGGACCGAACCACTCCTTCTTAGGGTTCGTTAAAAATACTCCGAGCGACTTGTCCGAAGGATGAGCTTATATCAACAAGCATATGTGATCCTCTTCAAGCTTGTGTAAAAATAAAGAGGTACTTTCCAGAAATGGTGGGGGAAAATTTGGGAAAGGGATATGTTTCATCTTTGTGTTAATTGGCAGTAAGTGTCGCTCTTGAATATGACACCTCCTATTCAACATTTAGCCGGTTTGGGAAATCCATTTGTCTCTCATTCGATTTGATAACAAGGTTTTTCCATGTTTCGTCTTTGAGTCAATGTTGCCAAATCATTGGTCGTGTCATTCATATGTTCAAGAGCTGTCCAAACCTCTATTGAGTCGGCCATCTGCAGTTATCCTTTCACTTCGTGTCGGCCTTCCCTGTGTCCAAAGTCAAATTGCCATATAATTTGTTTCACTTTCAAACTCTGTTACTCATTTCGTGTCACTGATGGGGGAAACATCAAGGCCCTCCTGTGACGAGTCTTGTTCTGTCGACTTCAGCACATTATCCGAAATCAAGACTTAGAAATTATTTAGTACCTTGAAGCTTGCATGCCTCAATGGCAAGTTTCTCACTTTCGACAGTGGATTTACATCATTGACCCCTGATCGAAATATTCCATCGATTGTTCGACATCAACTCATTTATTCACAATTGATGGATTGTACTGTAGTACCTTGGGAGTCATTGACATCAATGGTGATTTCCCTCGCACTTGTTAACGGTTACATCAATGACCAGTAATCAAGTGGTTTCTACCATGTTCGACTTCAACACATGTAATCACATGGTTAGATTCGTACTTTGGGCGATGAGATTGAAGACCCTGGATATTATCTTTATGATCCAGGTTGCGATGGAGTATGTATTATTTGTGACACATAGATCCACTGTGTATGTTTTGTGGCTATGTCGTATTGGTTGAAAATTTGTCACACAGATCCACAGTGTATTCAGGTGGCTGTGCTATATTATGACTGCATGGATCCACAGTGTATGATTGGTGGCCATGACTTTTGTTTATGATGTCATCAGTCTATGATCTGAGTATGGGAATGCCTACCTCAAAATTAGCATACATGATATTCTGCTGATGCTTGGATGTTTGCAGGTCTCTGATTAGATGTGCTTTTGGTTCTTGACACACACATGCAGCTTACAAAGTCTATCGACTGTCACTGGTTCCACTCTCAGACTTTGGGGGGCATTCTGTTATCCACAATTTTGGTCATTGAGATGATGTCATGATAATGTCATGATGATGGAATATCAAGCTCTTCACTAAGAACATTTTCCTGAGAAAGGTTACACTTGTCAGCTTCCAGAAATCATATTTTAAAGATAGTTCGCAGGCTACATATATACTCTCCTACGAGAATGCTTCATTCTCGCAGGCTGCATTCAGCTGGGGTGCGAACTTCTCGCACTGTACTCATGGTTAGGGTGCGAACATGTTTTTAAAGGAGGAAAATGGATAAGTTCTCGATCCTTCTAGAAGGGTGAGTTGGCTTTCGAATGGTTGGCAAAGTACTGACTTTCCAGATATCTTGGGATCATTCCCTATCCAAGTAACTAATCTATATTCTCCTATATATTGAGGAGATTGCTCATGGAAAAGGTTAGAAGCAAATTAGCAAGAGATTGATTGGAGAATTGGTGCAAGATTGTATGGAGGACTGATGCTACAGCAGTAAAGAGACAACAGCAAGGTCATTATATGTGGTTGATCTTCTTCATGCATGAGCAAGTGTGTGTGTCAGAGCTAGGAGCCATTGAAAGGAAACCTATGACATCAAGGCTCAGGTTGTAAGTTTCACTTTCAGTTAATTCAATACAGTAATATGTCCCTTTCCCATAAAGATGATGTCACTTTATTACATAATTCCTTGATCATATGTATAGACTAGCCATTGAATACATTAATCTGCCTTTACTTCGATTGGTTTGTATTGTTGTGATCTAAATAGTGCAAGAGCATTGGAGCGAAGCTTGGAACAACAGAGATATAAGGAAAACGTTCATAACGTATGTCCACAATCCTTACTTCTTAGTTCATTCAATAGGTTAAGTCTAGGGAAAGTGTATTATTCTATCCTGTTTTGTTCTAGATCCAGGTGGATCTAGGGAGATTGGTCTGTGTCCACACTCACGAATTTATCCTGAAACAATATTCCCCTTGGTTGTAGACATCTTTGTCCTACGACCCCCTCATAGTTTCTTCAAGTGAGACTTTATCTGTTTCGCAAGTGTTGCCGAAAGGGCCAGTAGCTAGGGCTTTTTGGTGCACTCTTGGAGCTGAACCCTAGGTCTGCCCCTGTGCCAACACCATGCATTAGCTAATATGGTGCCCAAGGTAGTATGGGAAACAACTAAGAACTATGAATGTTCAAACTTCTTAGAAAAATCATCCATTTGATCCTTTTCTGACACAACTACCTCTGGTTGCATCTTGTTTCCACCCTTCTTGTTCGGACATTGACCTACATAGTGCCCAAAATTGTGACATGCATAGCACTTGACCTTGATCATGTACTTCTTGTTGTCTCGAGAGATAGAATATCCATTTGAAAACTTCTTCAAATTGCCTTTGTTTACTTGGATTACAAGAGCAAGGTTCTCATCATCATTCTTGTGCTGAACTCCATTTTGTTCTTTATCTCGAAGCTCTTCCTAAATGAAGTCATCCCACAACCTTGACCAATCAGGGAGGGTCTCTCATGCTGCAATTCTTTTGATGAATGATTTCCACTCCTTCTCAAGTCCTTTGAGCATCATCCTCACCAACTCTGAATCATCCACTGTCTCCCCAATTGCAGCCAGTTCATCTCGAAACTGTAGGATCTAGGTGAGATAACTTGTCATCGTGTGTGCTCCTATCATATTTGTATTCATGTGCTTCTCTCTCAGCAACATCTTGTGATTCTATTTCTTTCTCTGAAACAGTCTCTTAAGATCCTCCCACATGTCCATGGTGGTTGTCTTTCCCAATAAGTGATGGATCAAGTGATCATTCACTTTGTTTAGGGTAATGTGCCTGAATTTAACATCCTTCTAATTATGGATGACCAATTATGCCGCATCTATTGGAGGATTTATCTAAGAATTAGAAAATTCCTAGATCCCATTCTCCATCAACACCAACATGATCCTCTCCTTACAAGGACTTTAGTTGGACACCCCAACCACGCTTAGGCGATTGCATTATTTTCTTTTCATTTTTCAGGCATCCTCATACCTTTGAGCCTTAGATCTTCTCTTCCATGATCCTTCCTTACTCACATTTCACACTTTCATATTCTTCCTCCTCTGGTTCTGCAAACCTTTCTTTCTTCTTACTTTCACACACTCAAATTGGATTTGAGCATTGTTATTTATATGAGCCCCTACACCAAGAGTTTTTCCACACACAAAAGTATGTCCATGGAGTCGGTTCCTGATATCGTCAAAACTGAGCTACGATATTCCTTAGAAACTAACATAGACCCCCTTTGGTTTTGTGTGTGATATGTTCTCAGACCTAAGTGTGGACTTCAACACTCAACAAACATTTGATTAGTCCTTGACCTAATATAATCCATCAATCTACTCTCCTTCATATCAAGATCATTGATCTACTGGGATCCTAGGACCTCAATCTTGAACTATACTCCATCAACACTCAACCACCATTGGATGCAATGTACAGGCTAAAAAATTTGGTCTATCCACACCTTAATGGACAATATTTTGGTTTCTTCAAACAATGAGTAATGTGATATTTAAATGTGTCTTATGTTGTATTAGGTTCAGTAAGTAGTTGCAACCCTTAAAATTATTTTATACCACTCCAAAATATGGCAAAAAATGTTGAAGGACATACAAAAGATATATGCCAACACTAAACGGTATTGAACTTAAAAAACAACAATGAATTTTGATCATTTAAAATAGAAACTATGGAACAAATCATGGCATTTATATTTCATCAAAGATTTCCTGTAGATAAATACATTATACAACAGTAAGGCTAGAAAGGGTAAGCTTGTATGTTGAAGAAATATGCAGTCAGCAAGTAAATTTCTAATTTTATTCCCACCTCATAGCAAGCCATAACTTGTCCAACAAAGGAGTCATTCTCATAATTTGCTCTGTAATGAAGAGTTCGGGGTTCATAGACAACCACTCAACCCACTGTAATTATAAACTCAATCAGCAAGGAGATATGGGTGTCCAACACTACAAATCGACACAAAATAAGATGTAGCTCAGTCCCTGTCTGTTAGTCAAGGAAACCACTGAAGAATACAGTCTATTCCAGAAAACCCACAATATTTCAGCAGAGATTCAACCATAATAAAAAAAATCGCAACCCCTTTTCGTTTGATCTCAAACCAACAAAAAATATCTCTAATATCCTTACCAAAAATTGGCCCACAGTTGTAACTTGTCCACAAGGAAAAGAATAGTTCCTCGAGGAAGAAAAACAACCCAACTTAAAGAGGAAATCTTGGTATCTTGGCAAATAAATCAACTCACACAAGGAAAGTCACCCCCAATTAAGATCTCAGCTTCCTTGAGTAGAAATTGACCCCACACATAAACTGAATATTAAAATGTAAGAAAACTTGTTCACACTGAAGCACAATGAAGAAATCTATATGACTCTTCCCTTCGAGCAACTAGGGTGGATAGTCTCACTACCGAAACCAATATCAAAATATCCCTAGGGTTTTTCGTCACAAGAGTCCAAAATCCACAAAGACCTCTCTCAAATCAATTTTAGAAATGACTAGTGAATAATGAGAGAGGGGCACCTCATTTCCCTTTTTATTATTCTGTTGACCCTTTTTCTACCTTTTTACCTTTTAATAAGTTTAAGTGACTTTCCATGTTCCCATTTAGTCACTTAGGTGCCCTTTTTAATCACTTACTTAATGTCACCTTTTAAAAATAGTTTAATTCCTTCTATGATGAAATTAAATAATTATTAATTCCCTTTTACCCATTGACTATAGCCTACATGAATTGGTTAGGCTATTTCATCAATCTCCCGGAGAGCTCATTTGGAAAGGGACATTACAGTCCTCTTTTCCTAAGATTGCTTATCCTCAATAATTTGCAAATTCAAATGTTGTAAGATATGATCACTTTCCCACGTGGCATCCTCTTCTGGCAAGTCGTTCCATCTGATGAGGTACTCTTGCATCGCCCTGTTCCTTAAATTCCTCTCCCAGACCTCCAATACCTCCTAAGGAACCAATGCTAGTTGTCCCTCCTCATCCAATGGAGGTAACTCTGCTGAAGTGGCGACCTGTTTTCCCAAATCCTTTTTGAGGCATGAGACATGAAACACATTATGAATTTTTCTTCCCTTCGACAAATCTAGCTCATAAGCCACCTTGCCAATTCTCTAAATCATCCTGTAGGGCCCATAAAAACGTTGCTTAAGTTTCTCTGCACCAATTTTCTTCAATGGATACTATCTGTATGATTGTAGCCTCAAGAATACCAAGTCTCACACCTCGAAAGTGAGCTCAACCCTATCCCTATCTGCAAAGATCTTCTATTGATTATGAGCCATCTATAGATTTTCCTTGAGATATTTTGTATATCCTAGCGCTCCTAGATTCAATCCTTGGCTTTGGGAGCCCTGCTATCCCTAAATTGCAAGTTAACAAAAGAAGGATCATCATAACCGTATAATTCTCATAATGGTGTCATACTGATGGACATGTGATAAGTTGTGTTATAGCAGTGTTCCCCTAAATGTAACCACTTCATCCATGCCTTCTACTGCCCAGACACATAGCTACGTAGATACCCCTCGAGCAATTTGTTTACAATCTTTGTACGTCCATCTATTTCAGGGTTGTAACTAGTGTTGGGAGTCAAATCTATGCCATCCAACCTGAACAACTCATGCCAAAATGCACTAAGGAACATGTTTTCCTCGTCACTGACAATATACCTCAACAACCCATGGAGTCTAAATACCTCTCATATGAACAACTCTGCTACATGTGTTTCCTTGTACTTGGAGGATATAACAAATAAATGTGCAAATTTTTTCAATCGATCGAACACCACATATATACAGTCTCTGCCTTGGACCTTCGATAACCCTGTGATAAAGTCCATAGATATTCTTTCCCACTTCTTCTTTGGGATGGGAAATGGTTGTTGTAATTTTGTAGGATGGGTCTTCTCTAACTTATTCTGCTAATAAGTCACGCACTCTCTCACATGATTCAGTACATCCTCTTTTAGGCCCTTCCAAGTGAACATCTCCCCGATCTTCCTGTAAGTTTTAAAGTATCATACCCTGCCAATGGTGCATCATGCATAGCCTTCATGATATTCTCCTTTAGTGTAGATTCTGGGACTAAATATATATGATCTTTGTAGTAGATGATGTCATCCACCACTTTGTACCTATCATCCTATACACTACGTTCCATTACCTCACAAGAAAATTTGTTCTTGGGATATTCCACCAAGAGATGAGATTTCCAATCAGCCGAAATCTCTACAAGAGAAAATACCTCTGGTTTCTTGGAGAGAGCATATACACCTAGATTCTTCTTTCACTTTACATACTCAATATTGAAATCGTATTCCTGTAGTTTTCTAACCCATTTCTATTGTCTTTCATTCAACTCCTTTTTCCCCAAAATGTGACTCAAGTTGTTTTGGTCTGTCTTAACCACAAATTTTCCACCTACCAGGTACTGTCTAAACTTCTCCAAGGCATGCATGATGGAGAGCATTTCTTTTTCATAGATGGAGTAGCATATTTTCAACTCTGTGATATTTTTTCTCTCGTATTCTATCATATGCCTCTGCTACATCAAAATTTCTCCTATCCCCTCACCCGATGCATCACACTCAAGCACAAAGGGCTGAGTGAAATTAGGAAGTGTTAGAACAGGGCAAGTGCTCATCACCTCCTTCATCTAGTCAAATGTCCTTTGGGCCTCATCTGTCCACCTAAATGCCCCTTTATTTGTTAGATCTGTGAGTGGTGTGGCCAATTGTGAAAACCCCTTCACAAACCTCCTGTAGTAGCTGCAAATCCCGAAGAACCCATGCAAGTGTGAAAAAATTTTGGGCAATGGCCAATCTAGTATAGCCTGAATATTCTCCCTATGCACATGTACTCCATTAGCACTAACCATGTGAACCAAGTATAAGATTTATGTCATTCCAAATTCACACTTGGACTCCTTGGCAGACAGTGACTATTCCTCCATGATGCTAAGGATATCCTCCAAATGCTCCAAGTGTTCTTCCCATGTCTTGTTGTATATTAGAATATCATCAAAGAAGAAGGACACAAATTTCCTTAGCTGCTTCTTGAATATGTGGTTCATGTAGGACTGAAAGGTGGCTAGTGCAATGGTTAGCCCAAATGGCACGACTAGAAACTCATAATGTTTATAATGGCATTGACAATAAGTCTTGGGAATATCCTGCTCTCTGACTCTAATATGGTGGTATCCCGATTGAAGATCAACGAAAAACATATTGTCCCATGTAGCTCATCCATAAGCTCATTGATCCTGGGTATAGGGTACTTGTTATGTGAGATCGGAAGAGCGTCGTGTAGGGAAAGAGTGTAGATCTCGGT
>CBVK0102065080.1:0-23273 GCA_900067695.1 Picea abies
TGAGTGGAAGCCTCTCAAGTTGATTTCGGGCTAGATACCCTGCCCTTGCGTGTGGATCAGACTGTCGACTATTCCCCCAGGCATTATTGTTGTTGGTGATAACATTAGTAGCCTACCTTCTTAGGGTCTTACACAAGGTGATTGTGAAGGGGCAAGTCTTCACGTTACCCGGAATTGACGTTGGCCAAAATGACTCAGGCTCCTTGGAGGGTATACCCACGATTATGTGTGGGAGCTTGCACCAGGGTGTAAGTTCGTTAAGTAGGTCGTCAACATAACTTTTCCACCCTAGCCCAACCCCTTCTTGTCTCATCGTTGCGACGTTGGATTTCATCACCAACTAGTGACTTCAGAATTGGAAGGTCTTGTTTGCTTGGTTTTTCTTCCTAGATTTTACTAGCATATGTTGTTTGTTTACCCAAGTTGGCCATAAAATTTCTTTCGTAAGATTCTAACTTGATCACAATTGACCCTCCACTTCATTCACGTAGAATGCAAGGCCTACCCTGAGAAGATCTGGAAGGTTCTCAACCCTTGCCTACTAACTCACTAGAGGGCTCTCCTCAACAGAGTGAAGCCCAAGACATCTCCACTCCACAAGTGGAAAGAACTAACTTTTTAGAATGGTTCGAAATTACCAATTCTCGAGAGGACTTCCGACTTCCTACCGACTCTGAGAGACGTATTGTTTGAGTGAATTCTTCTGGAGATCTAGTTGTTCAGTCTTCTGGATCACCAACCGAACCTTTCATAGGACCTGAGGGTCAAGATCCTTTTTGGACTAGTGGAATTTTTAGACCGGATCTCTTTGGCTCAGGAGTAGGCGTTGATATCATTGTCACACCTGAGCTGCCCGAAACATCTGATCCAGACGCAATACCTTTTACTACTGCATATTATTTTCCTAGTACAAACACTCCACGAGCTAACCACATCTTGACTCTCCCTCTAGAAATGGTCCATTACACAATGCTCCCAGATACTACGAGTCCTCACACTGGGATTACTGCGGCTAGCCAAGCCCCCATTAGCACACTGCTTTCAACCAGAGTCACCCCAACACTTTCGCTCGGATATCATGCATTGAATGCTTCTATTCCCGCTCCTACACAAGTCACATCTGGAACTCCTGATGGTTCCACTCCATCTGGGCACCATCTTCCGAGATTCATTCCGACACTTCCTCCACCCCCTTTCAGAGGACCTCTTCCATCCTCTATCAGAGGCACTGACCCTAGTGGCACCATCCCATCTTTCACACCTAATTACCAGATTCCTATTGGTGGACAATTTCACCAAGGAGGCCAAAGTCAACCCCCTTTTGCAGGAAAAATCTCAATTGGGACGCAACCCCCGATTGGAAGGAAACCCCCACCGACCCCACCCTATGGACAAAGCATACCTCCATCCTTGGCCCAGTATTGGAATTATCTTATACAACATAATCCTCAATCGACTAGGGGGCAATAGCCTCAAGCTAACTCCGTCATACCCCCTAGCATAGGCCAACCATATCCAGGCACGTCTAATCCTATTTGGGGCTCAAACGCTCAACCCCATGCCCCTGTCCAAGGGTACAACCCTATGAATTACTTGCCTCCACACCAACTACCAAATCTGCCTAGATCTTCGCATTATATGTAGACTTCTTATGGTCCCACTATTTTACCGACAAGACTCCCTCCCCAAAGTCACTAGTACCTACATGTGAATAGACAAGTACCTTTCTTAGCCACTCTGGACCTCCCGGATTTGTCAAGGATTTTAAATGATCCAATCCGTCACTGTCCTCAATGGCCCACCATACCGGCCAAACTACCATCCGAAATCCCTAAATTCGATGGTAAACCGGGAGAGGACCCGAACAATCATGTAATGACTTTTCACCTTTGGTTCCCATCCAACTCCTTGATGGATGACTCTATTCGTTTACGCCTTTTTTTAGTGAACCCTCACAGGTTCCGCCGTGAAGTGGTATATCGAGTTACCGCGAGGCTTATTCACCGACTTCAACACCCTCGCTATGGCTTTCCTCACCCACTACCAATTACCGATTCACTATGAAATAGGAACTGAGATTTTGAGTTCTTTCAAACAAACCAAATCCACTCATATCTCTGATCACATTCATGAGTGGTGACAGAGACGACGTCTCATCAAACTCAAACTTCTCGATTAGTTTCTGGCAGAATGGTTCAAAACATCATTCGTGAACGACATCGCTCGTGACATCGCCATGGGTGGAGTTGTCACAGAAGAAAAATCCATCAGTAGTGCCCAATACCTAGACCTCATTTACTCACAAACGGGTACCCTTTATGACTTACTCCCTGATGCACCTCGTCCTTCTACTTCTACTACTTCAACCAATTTTTTTGTTTCTCATGTAGCTGATGGTGTGATCAACACCTTCCATGCCCAACCTCATTCCGTCCAAACCTCTAGCAACAACCCCAAATCCGTTTCTTCTAATGTTCAAAATGCTTCGTCTCCTACCCCTCCCACTGGCAAGACTTCTGAGGTAAACTTTGTCCAATCTACCCCCGCCGACAAAAAAAAATCCAAAAAAGGAAAGGGTAAGAACAAGGAGGATAAAAATAACCCGCAAACTAAGAAAACCAAAACCCCACCTATTGATGATAGGGATAAACACAAACCCCAATACCATTTTCTTATCTGTGGTGATGATCACTACACTAAGGATTGTCCACGACGAGCCGAGGCTACTAAGTTCCTTCAAGGGACCACAAAACCACCCACTCTGACCGTATTGTCACAACCCTTCCCTTCCCAAAAATAGGCCCAATTGGTCATTCATGAACAACCTTCCCCCTCCAATACATCCTATGTCTTAATGTGTACAGGTCATTCAAAGCAGAATGACATCACACTTACCACTCGAGCCAAAGATTATCCTTCCTCCAAAGAGAAGGTTGATGCAATACCTCCTTCATTAGTCCAACCATCTCCCAAGACTCCACCTACCAATGGTCCTATTCATCTCGAATGACCAAGCCTAGATACAGTTCTTCGCCCTCCTCCGAAGGGTGTTGTTCGAAAATTAGCTTTCAATCCCCATGCACGTGCTGCCCAGAACTACAATATTTTTGAAGATCTGGCCCAAGCATCATCTGTAATGTCAGCGCTCGAAATCCTTCAGAGTTGTCCTATACAATGGAAGGCACTGTTGAAATCTATTGGTGGAATCAATCCCATGGATATGAATTTAATAATTTTTGACTTGGAAGATCACATTCCAAGGTTACCCCCTCAACTCGCATTCCAAATACAAGTTATTGTCTTCGACAAAAACACTTGTAGAACGGTTATTGATGAGGGTGCCTTGACTCGTGTCATGTCTATTACCTGCTGGAAATCCATCGGTTCTCCTCCTTTGACTAAATGCCAAAACACGCTCAAATCCTTCAATGGCTCTGGTTTTAAGCCTTACGGTGTCCTCCCTTCGTTGCCTATTACGTTAGAACGAAAAAATGGTAAAAGTTGAAGTGGAGGTCTTTGACGCTCCTCTCGATTACAACCTTCTACTTGGTCGTAACTGGATTGATTCCATGCGTGCAATTGTGTCGACTCTTTTTCGTGTCATGTTTTTCCCACATCAAGTAAAAGTCATTATCGTTGACCAATTGGCCTTCTTTGACTCCGATACACGTACTAGAAATGTGTCATTCATTGCAAACCCCCCCGGATACGAGAACGTCAGTGTGCGTCTTCTTAAATATTCCTCGTTAATGGGTACTTTCCCCATCCCACCACCTGATGTTCCAAATCCGTTTGTCGCCTCGGTCAACATGATATCCACGTATGTTCACAAAACCCTTGCGTATTACAACCCATGGATGGTAGACAACCCCGACGATCATCTTCATTATGGCGACGAAATGCCTTTGAGTCCAATCGAATCTGCTTATCAAGCCATTCAATCAGCAACCTCTGCTACCCCCTCTCTTGGTGATTTATCTCCAGATCCTTTCTACATCATTTTTCCCACAGACGAGATGATCATGCCTGTTATGTCCATGGAAGATACCCCTTGGGACGATGGACATCATTGTTCCATCCTCTTCCTGGAACAACACACCATCGAAGGTTACCAACGGATCTTGACCCCGTTGATCGTTGTCGTCATTTCTACCGTTCCCGAATCTACACATGATTTTTTCTACGAAGGGAACTTAAGTAATATATCACCCACCATCCCCCTCGACATATCCATAAAACCTAGAATTGTAAAAAATGTGCATATCGGAGCTTCGTGTTCCCATGATGAAGTTTTCACCTGCAAGTCTCTTAAATGTCGGGTATTGATCCCGACATTGTGATACATGAGATTAAGACATACCCTGACGCTAAGCTCATCCGGCAATGACTTCGTCCGGTCCACCCACGTAAAGCGACCGCTATCAAGCTTGAAGTTGAGAAACTTCTCAAAGCTAGCTTTATTTACCCTGTGGCTCTAACTGATTGGGTTTCCAATCTTGTCCCGATCGATAAGAAACAAGGCACAATCCACATGTGCGTTGATTATAGGGACATTAATAAAGCTTGTCCTAAAGACAACTTTCCTACCCCCTTCGTTGACTAGATCGTCGATGATTGTGCCAGAAGTGAAATCTTCTCTCTGATGGATGGTTTCTCCGGATATAATCAAATCAATATCGTTCCCATGGACCAACACAAGACCAATTTTATTTGTCCTTGGGGCACTTTCGCCTATCGGAAACTTCCTTTCGATTTAAAGAATGTCGGTGCAACTTTTCAGCATGCTATGTCTTACGCCTTCCATGATATAAAGCACATTGTACAACCATATCTCGATGACTTACCCGCTCATTCCATGCACCATGTAGATCATCCAATACACCTCCATACCATTTTCCTTCGATGTTACCATATACGCTTGAATCCCCACAAATGTGTTTTCTACGTAGAATCCATCCAACTTCTAGGATTTATTGTTTCATGTCAAGGGATCAGGGTAGATCCTTTGAAGGTCAAGGCAATTCTCAATCTCCCTCCTCCTTCCTCATTTTTCTAGTTACAAAGTTTGTAAGGGAATGCAAACTTTCTCCATCGTTTCATCCCAAACTATGCTGAGCTAACTCTTGGATTTACGCGATTTCTCAAGAAAGGTTCTGAGTTCATATGGGATACCACTACCAAAAAAGGTTCTGAGTTCATATGGGATACCACTGCCAAAAAAGATTTTGAAGCCTTGAAAATTTCTTTGACACATACCCCACTACTCTCCCCACCTGATTACAATAGGGATTATTTCCTTTACCTCGCAGCCTTGGACTATACCATTTCTATGGTTCTCGTCCAAGAGGATGATTCTCATGAAAAACATGTCATTTATTACTTGAGTTGGAGTCTCACGACTATCAAAACCAAGTATTTACATGTTGAAAAAATGGCCTTGGAAGCCGTCCAAGTTGTTCAACGTTTCTGGCACTATATCCTCTCTCGCAAGACTATGGTAATTTCTAAATGCAACCCTATGCAACACATTCTTACACGCCAATTGCTAGGGGGAAAATACTCCAAATGGATCGTAATACTCTAGGAGTTTGACTTAGAATTCGAATGCGCTAAGTCCAAGAAATCCTTGGTGTTTGTCAAGATGATATGCCACCTTCCCTACTCTGAGACGGAAAAGGTAGCAGCCAATTCATTACTCAATGAATCCCTTTTCCTGATTAGTTCTGATGACCTTTGGTATGGAGATATCATCATATATCTCTAGACCCAAAATTTCCGGCCCAATTTGTCTAGAACTGATCACCGTCGAATACACTACCAAGCCCGTCAGTATATTATCCTCGGTGATACTCTTTATCGTCATGGGATTGACTCCATTTTTTGACGCTGCCTCACATTTGATGAAGCCGAGAAAGTCGTCAATGACTTCCATTCTGGAGCTTGTGGTGGTCACATGTTTGGGTATGCTACTGCCAAGAAGATCTTACGAGCAGGGTATTTTTGGCCTTCTTTATTCAACGACTATATAATTGTCGTCCAAAAATGCCACGCTTTCCAAACCTACAACAATAAAACATGATCACACCCTACTCCTCTACATCCTATGGTCTTCGTTGGTCCTTTTTTGAAATGGGGTATCGATTTCATGACATGTCACCCTCACTTGGTCGGGGGGCATGGATACATTATTGTAGCAGTAGATTATTTTACGAAATGGGCTGAGGTGATGCCAACATTCGACAATACCATAAGGACTGCAGCATTATTCATATTCAATCACATCATTGCTCATTTTGGTTTTCCTCAGGCTATCGTTACTGATCACGGTAGCCACTTTAGAAACTTCATGACGTCTGAACTCACTGAAAAGTTGGGTCTTCTCCATGAAAACTCAACACCCTATTACCCACAAGCCAACGACCAAGTCAAAGCAATAAACAAGGTCCTCATTACCATGCTTCGGCGAATGATAGGGATTCACAAAACAAGTTGGCACACGATGTTTTTTTCAACATTGTGGGCTTACCAGACATCTGTTAAGTCTACTACCGAGTTTACACCATTCTAGTTAGTTTATGGTCTAGAAGCCATATTGCCGATTGAATGTGAGATACCCTCCCTAAAATTAGCCGTCAAAATTCTCCCAAACACTTCTGCCGAAGAAGAACGTCTGTTGTATCTCATGCAATTAGACGAAACCTGTCACGATGCCACCCTAGTTATAGAATCCCAGAAGAAACGCATCAAAGCCCAATACGAAAAACATGTCAGGCCACGTGTTTTCTCCGAAGGTGATTTGGTTCTCCTTTACGAACAATATTGAGATATGCTAGGAGCCAAAAAAATTGAAGCTATGTGGCGAGGTCCTTATATCGTCAGATGAGTCTTGGAGAAAGGAGCTTATGAGTTGGTGGACTACGATGGTATCCCTTTGAGTGAACCCAGAAACGGGTTGTACTTAAAGAAGTACTATGCCTAATATCACCTGTGCATGAGTGCTTGTATTTTATTGTATCATACTTCTTGTGTGTTACTGTAGTATGTTTTTTCGTTATTTGGTCTCTGACCTCGACCACTTATGTTACATTGTGCTTGGTTTCCAGATGTCGGAGTCTTCGCTGCCCCACATTGGCTTTGTCGATGGCGCTAGCCATAGTACTTAGAACCTTGATTCTATTGCATGGGTAATTTACTCACCTACAAACAAACTTATTAGTCTGCGAGGTGTGTTCCTTGGTCGTGTGACCAATAATATTGCAAAATATAGCGTCGTCGTCGAATTTTTGATTGATTTTATTTCGCTTGGCATCTGCCACCTGGTTATACAACTCGATTCACAGCTAGTAGTACTACAACTAAGTAATGCCTATGTTATTCAAAGTCCTACTTTACTACGGGTATATTTACAAATTCGCCTCTTGGAATGTTATTTTGATTATATTGAGTATCAACACATTCCTAGATGTCTAAATACATTGATTGATGCTTTAGCTAACTATGTGTTAGATAGAAATTTGGGACATTTATAAACCAATCACACATTACATGTATAACACAACACAAGATAAGCTGGTAGAAGCCGTATATATGTATATAACAATCAAAAGTTTTTACAAAAATTTTCTGTTCAAGGACCAAAACCTCAAAAATACAATGCCCATAGCTTCTACAAAATAGTGTGATAGATGATGCTCATGATAACACACAACTTCTTGGGCTACCCTATGAAGCAGTCGACTGATAGACTTGGACATGCCCACAGTATGGAACTGGTAACATCTAGGGATCTCTCCAATAGCCATATTTGGATGTCAGCGGTCAACCCCTCTAAGTTCTGCTCCACTACCTCGTAGTCTTCAGCATCCCATATCGCCACTGGAGCCGTCTCTCCTCATCGTTGAATAGGAGACATTCCTAGAGGTCGATATGGCCCCACATCTGTGTCATCAAAAAGAGATTTTTTGATTAGTTCTTGGATAAATACAAAAAACATTTCATATGATAAAAATTACAAAAACATTTAAAAAGAACAAAATGTGTACTTCTTACCTAGATCAACCCACTGAGCATCCTCAGGCAGGGCCAAATCCGGATCCCCTTGGAAATCCAAACCGACATATGCGTAGTCGTCAATCATCAGCATCTGGGGCCTTAACCAATCGAAAAATGAATCGTTGTACTTGATTATAGGCCCAGCTATGTATTGAGCCATGAGGTTGCACCACCTTAGCATCCTCAGATCCTGTGGGGCCAGTAAACCCCAGTCAACCTGTAATCGCAGCAGTGGGACCCTCTCGAGGAAGAAAGACACCAAAAGTGATCCATACCCAAACTTCTTCAAGTTTCCCCTTCTGCACTTCGTCAATTGCCTCTTCATACTGCGGAGAACTGCATTCGACTAGTTGAAGACCCAAGGCTCTGTGCACTCTATGACGTATTGGAAGTAGCTCTGGAGAGCCATGTGTGGAGCCACGCTCCCGTCCATGCGTGCTATAGTGAACAAGATGATTCACAGGGTCAAGTCTTGGACCCTCCAAATAACAACCTTACCCTTGCTTCTTTCTGCCTCAGGAACACAATATTGGCAACAATACTCACTCATAGGGATTCTATCGCCTCGGCCACAAGTCAAGCTAGCATGGTATCCATGCCATGATAACCCCGTTAGAAAATAGATGTCCTCGATATCTAGGGTCAGCGTATGGACTCCCATGTGAAATAACTATTGGTTCACATCCCACATGTGGACTAGGTATTCCAACAATCTGAGTTGGGCTCTCATGTCCGGAATCCTGAAGAATTTCAATAGCCCACAGTTCCGGAGGGGAGTGACTGTACCCGAGTCATTCCCGACAATAGCATCGTCTTCCTCATGTTCTCTTTCTTGCCACTCCAGCATTGTGATGGTCAAACACTTGCACAAGAGCCATGAGAGAAGAGCCAACAACTTGTTTCAAACTTTTGCATAATTTTTATTGAGCATTTTTTAACTTTAAAATCCATGTTTCGGCCCTCGCAGGTGAGCCTTTGGCACAGTGCGAGATTCTCGTAGGTCTTGCAAATCCCACCTGCGAGAATGATCGAATGCATGGTGTAACCCTAAAATGGATTTAAAACCCTAAAAATTTCCAATAAAAACTAAAACTAAACTATGGAAAAGTTAAAGGATCAATAGCTTACCTTGTTGGTTGAAACGGTTTGCCAAATGATCGCCTGTGCCTCCTGCAATCGAGCAAAGAAATTTGGGGGAAAATGAGGTGTGTTGGGCAAAGTTTTTGGAAAAATCACAATGAAATGGTAAAAACCCTTTTTACCCATATTTATTCACTTTTTACCATTTTTGTTGATTTTTTATAAAATTTTGTCTATAAAACCTAATGCCCTAATAGTCCTATGAGTGTGGGTTTTTGCAGATATAGCAACTTTGAAGTCCAAACAAAGGAGTACGAGTGTTTTTTCTTTTTGTCGCATGTACGACTACTTTTTAGGGTTTTTAGAAAAACCTCGAGCTCAGTCTTCGTTCATTATCACGCTCGAAAATATATGAGAATGTAACCGAGTATACTTTTTCTCATCTTTTCGTACTCATATGGTAACACGAAAATGATGACCCTAAAGGAGTATCCTTTAAGCTCTTTTCACGCTCCATAAAAATGAAAAGATTGTCGAGCGATCTTGTTCTCTTCATGCTTGTTAAAGTATCTGAAGAAAATGTTTGACGAGCGATAGTTTATCACTTTTTTGGTCTTGACAAACTTATTTACGAAAAAGGAACTAGGAGAGTTCTTTTTAAGTGTTTTTCAGACTCTCAAAACATGAAAAAAACCTGAGTTTTCTATCCTTGTAATCGTTAAACAAACATCGACAGACCCGTAACGGGACCGAACCACTCCTTCCTAGGGTTCGTTAAATATAATTTGGGGGACTCATCCGAAGGATGAGCTTACATCAACAAGCATATGTTATCCTCCTCAAGCTTGCGTAAAAATAAAGAGGTACTCGCCAGAAATGGTGGGGGAAATTTTGGGAAAGGGATGTGTTTTTGTATTCATATTAATGGAAGTAAGCGTCGCTCTTGAACATGAAACCCCATATTCGTCATTTGAATCCAGGTTGGGAAATCCATGTGTCTCTCGTTCGACTTGCTACAAGGTCGTATCTTGGGTCATCTTTGAGTCAGTGTTGCCAAGTCTTTGGTCGTGTCATTCATATGTTCAAGAGAAGTTCACACGAGCCCTCTATTGAGTCAGCCATATACAGTTGTCCATTCTTACTATGTCGTCCTTCCCTGTGTCGGTTTTGACTCATATTCATACTTTGCCTCATCCTCAAAATATGTTACTTATTTCATGTCATTGATGGGGGATACATTAAGGCCCTCTTGTGATGAGTCTTATTTCGTCGACTCCAACTCATTATCCATAAATGAGAGCTAGAAATCATTTAGTACCTTAGAGCCTGCATGCCTTAATGGCAGGTCTCTTCTCTTTCAACAAGGGTTTCACATCATTGATCCCTGATTGAGAGATTCCATCGAGTGCTCGACTTCGGCTCATTCATTCGCATTTGTTCGGATTGTACTTCGGTACCTTGGGATTCATTGACATCAATGGTGATTTCCCTCGCAGTTGTTAACGGTTTTCATCAATGACCGATAATCAAGTGGTTTCTACCATGTTCGACTTCAACACATGTAATCGGATGGCTAGATTCGTACTTTCAGGTGACGGGATTGAAGACCCTGGGTCTCATCTTTTTGATCCAGGCTGCTATGGAGTATGTATGATTTGTGTCAGTGCATAGATCCACTTTGTATTTCACGTGGCTATGTCATCTTAATTCAAGTATTCTCACATAGATCCACAGTGTATTCCTGGTGGCTATGTAGCATTTTGACAGCATGGATCCATGGTGTATGATTGGTGGCCATGACCTACGATTCCATTCATTTGTGATCTAAGCATGGGAATGCCTACCTCAGAACTGGTATTATATTCTGCAGATGCTTGATTGTTTACAGGTTTCCGATTAGGTGTGCTCCTAGTTTCTGACACACACACGCAGTTTACAAAGTGTTTCGGTCGTCACAGATTCCAGCCTCATACTTTGGGTGGCATTCTGTTACACATGATTTTGGTCACCCTGGTGATGTCTCTATAAGTGATGTGTTCAGAATCCCACAAGGACGTTTTGCCTGAGAAAAGTGATTGTTGTCTTCTTCCCAAACGCATTTTTAAGATGAGTTCATAGGCTGTCTATGTTACAGAGTGCAATAATCCTTCATTCTCATAGGCCACCCACACTTAGGGTGCGAATTTTTTGCAGTCTGCTCCATAGATAGGGTGTGAACCTCTTTTTAAGCTTGGAAAGGAGAAAAGGTCATGAAGGTTCTGGAAGGGGATATTCTAGAAAAAGAGTTGGCATTCGCATGGTTTTCATCCTACTGACTTCTCAGATTTGGTGGGATCATCCTTATCCATGTAACCATCCCTCATTCTCATATATATTGAAAGGTTTCTCATGGAAAAGGTTAAGCAAGATTGAATGAAGAATTGGTGAAAGAATTGTGTGAAAAACCCTACTTGGACAGAAGCTTGAAGACTCTATTTGGTCTATCAAGAGGTATTGGATCTTCTTCATGAAAGTACAGATCAAGTGTGTGTGTTGGAACCAAGAGTCACTGAAAGGAAGCTTGCAACATCAAGGCGATCAAGTTGTATCTTCTACTTTCAATTAATGTAATACAACGACATGTCCCTTTCCCATAAAATCACTCTTATTTTATATGATAACTCCTTGATCATATACATAGGTTGACATTGAATATACTTTGCTATCTTCACTTTGGTTAGTTTGTGTTGTCTTGGACCTAACTTCACAAGAGCACCAGAGCGGAGCGAGAATAGCAGAGACCTAAGGAAGCAATATAAAGGTATGCCACTCATTCCTTCTTATTAGTAGATTCAATGACTACAACTTAGGGAAAGAGTCGTGTCCTTCCCTGTTTTGTTCTAGATCTAGGTGGATCTAGGGAGATCTGTTAGTCTCTGCACCTACCGATTTGTCTGATAACACATGTAGGATTGCTAACGATGATCCTACATCATACTCCCCTGGCTAAAATTTCATGGACTCATGTCCATGAGCTCCTACACTAACTTTCCATGCTTCTGGATATCAGCTTCATTTTCCCAACTGGTATCTTCTATCAGGTGTCCCTTCCACTTGACCAAATATTCAAAATAGGTATTCTTCCTGGTCTTCTTGCCAATCCTATGATCAACAATCTTCTCCAACTTTGGTTTTTCTGCTACATATGTTGTCTTTTCCCATTGAATCTTCTCTTGATATTTTGATCTCTCTGTGTCATCTTCCCTGTAAGGATACAGGTCTGATATGTTGAATATGAGAGATATGCTCACATCATCTAGAAGCTCAATCTCATAGGCATTTTCATCAAACTTACTTAAGATAGTACATGGCCCTATCTTCTTCATCTTCAACTTGTTATATGTTCGTCTTGGAAACATTTCTTTCTTGAGATGTTCCAGAACCTGATCTCCTACCTCAAATTGAATCTCTTTGCGATGTTGATCAACTTTGTGTTGGTACTCTTGGCTAAAGTTCTGCAATTTCTCTCTAATCTGGCTATGGAGATTTTGCATTTCTGTAGAAAAATCTTCTTCTCCAGCACTTATGATCCCACTATGTTCCAAGTCTCTCAACTCATCTACTCCTCTTGGATGCATTCCATACAGTATTTGGAATAGGCTCTTTCCAGTGCTCCTGTTTGGTGAGTCATTGTATGCAAATTATTCTTGTGGAAGAATTTGATCCCACTAATTATGATGCTCAGTGACCAAACTCCTTAATAATTTTCCCAAACTTTTGTTCACCACCTCAGGCTATCCATCTTTCTGAGGGTGATAAGCTGAGTTGAAGGAAAAATTTGTCCCCAAATTCTTCCACAATGTTCTCCAGAAATGACCAATGAATTTGTTATCTCTGTTTGAGGCAATACTTTTGGGTAATCCATGAAGTCGAACAACTTCCTTGAAAAAAAAATTGCAACATGTGATACATCACTGGTCTTCTGGCATGGGATAAAGTATGTCGTTTTTGAAAATCTATCCACCACCACAAATATGGAATCACATCCTCTTTGTGTTCTTGGTAGTGCCAACACAAAATCCATGCTTATTGCATCCCAAGGCCTCTATGGCATTGGCAATGGCTAATACAGTCCAGTGTTTTGTCTTTTACCTTTTGCATGTTGGTAGATTCTACATCTGTTTACAAACTTTATCACTCTTGTTCTCATACCTGGTCAATAGTATGAATTTCTCAATTGTGCAAATGTTTTATCATAGCCGAAATTTCCATCCAATCCTTCACTATGTTTTTCCTTCAAAAGGTTATCCCTCATTGAGCATTTTGGTATGCACAACTGATTTCCCTTGAACAAAAATCCCTCTTGAATCATATACTCTGTCCACTTGCTCCTGTCTCTCAGCAAAGGATTTGCACATGCTTCATATGCTTCCATGAAATATGTATCATCAAAGTACATTTCCTTAAGGTGTTCAAACCCTAAGATATTCACCTGAAACTCTTGCAGAATCAAACATCTCCCGCTCAATGCATCAGCAACTTTGTTATCATTTCTAGAAATATGTTTTATGAAAAAAGTAAAATTCTACATAAACTCAATCCACTTTACATGTCTTTGATTCAATTTCATGTCTGGTTATGAATTGTAAAGCTTGGTTATCACTATACAAGACAAATTCCTTTGGAACAAGGTAGTGCCTCCATTTCTTAAGGCTTGAATTATAGCATAAAATTCTTTATCATATGTGGAGTACTTTCTCTTAGTCTCATTTAGCTTCTCACTGAAATATGCAACTAGTTTATTATCCTGGCTCAAGACTGTCCCAATTGCAACCAAGGATGATTTTATGGAAATTTATTTTAAAATGTAGAAACCTTGGCGAATCTTACTAATCCTTCATATGCCAACTATAAATAATTGGTAATATTTTTGTAAAAATATTCACATTTCTAAGGATTTTATATAGTTTTTTATAAAATTGTGGCGATTTTTAAGGTAAAATAATTCTCTCCTATAGAATTTGGGCGAATCATTTTTAAAATAGCGAATCTCGTTTTTGGAAAAGCCATGGAAAATTAACCCATGAGCGAAATTTGAAACTCCACTTGCATCACATCTCACTTGAAATGCTTTTCCAAAATTTGGTAAGACCAAAATTGGTCGTTCTGTTATCTTCTCCTTCAATATATTGAATCTCCTCTCGACCTCCTCTATCCATTTAAAATACTTGTGCCTCTTCTTCACTGTATCCATCATTGGTGCACAAATTCCACTGAAATATCTAATGAACTTCCTGTAGAAACTCACTAATCCATGGAAGCTTCTTACTTCAAACATACTCCTTGGTGATGGCCATTCTTTGATTGCTTTCACCTTCTCTGGATCGACTTCAATTCATTTGAAGAGATCACAAAACCCAAGTAAATGAGCTATGTCTTCATAAAAGAGGACTTCTTCAGATTTATCAACAACTTCTCCTGTTGTAGTATCCTCATCACTAATGTAATATGTCTCAAATGCTCCTCTTTAGTCCTGCTAAAGACTAGTATATCATCTAGATACACAACCACAAAATTTCCAATGAAATCTTTCAATATTTCATTCATCAATCTCATAAAAGTACTTGGTGCATTCGTTAATCCAAATGGAATAACAAGCCACTCATACAACCCTTCATTTGTCTTAAAGGTTGTTTTTCACTCATCACCTTCTCTCATCCTTATCTAATGATATCTACTTTTCAAATCTATCTTAGAAAAGAAATTTGATCCACTTAAACAATCCATTAAGTCATCCATTCTTGGAAAAGGAAATATATACCTGATAGTGATCTTGTTAATGGCTCTCGAGTCTATACAGATTCTCCATCCTCCATCCTTCTTTGGACTCAACACAGTTGGTATTGCACATGGACTCAAGCTTTCTCTGACTAAACCCTTGTCTAACAATTCTTGGACTTGGTTCTTTACCTCCTCATTCTCTTGAGGTGTCAATCTGTATGCTTCTTTGTTTGATAGACTTGCTCCTTGTATCAAATCAATATGATGGCTGATACTTCTGATGGATGGCAATGAGTTAGGCAACTTGTCCACTACTATGTCAGAAAAATTCTCCAATAGTTCCTGAACTTCTTCAAGAAAATCATCCATCGAAGTACTTGTAAGGACAACTCTAGGTTTCCTCACCACAGCAAATTGCGTCTCCTATTCCTTCTTGACTTCTCTCAGGAGTTCCTTCCCACTCATGAAATGTATGCTTGTGTTGGCTTCCTCTTTTACTTTCTTCTCCTCTATTGGCAGCAACATGTCTGTCCTACCATTCTTCTCCAAGGTGTATGTATTTTTCCTCCCATCATAAATGATATTTCTTTCAAACTTCCATGGTATTCCCAACAAAACATGACATACATCCAGGGGAATCACATCACACAGAATTTCATCTCTATATCCTCCTATCTTAAATTCAACAAGGCGTTGTTTAGTGAGCATTAACTAGTGTCCTTTATGCAACCATGAGACTTTATATGGCTTTGGATGTGCAGTTGTCTCGAGCTCCAATTTCTCCACCATCTCTATGGATACTAAGTTGTCAGTGATCCCACTATCAATTATCACCTTGCACACTATGTCTTTCGTCTTGCAATATGTCCTGAATACATTGTTCATATGCATTGGATTTTCAATTTTCGACTCTGGTATTAAGAGAAACTTCCTCAACATCAGGGATGTTCCATCCTCTACACCTTTTTCTTCAACATTCCTTTTATGTGCTTATGAAATGTAAGATTCACCTCCTCCTTCTTTCTTTTACATGTGTCCTGTCTTTCCATAGGCATAACACCTTACTTCACCTCCTCTGATTCTTCCTCTTCCTCTAGAAGAACTTCTTCCACCACCATGTCTTCCTAGGGAAATTCCTCCTCTTTTTGAGTGATTGTGTGGTTTCTTAGTCCCATCTTTGGATTTCTGTGTCTTATCATGGGAAACTCCCTTGCCTATTCTTGGGATTCTACCTCTGTTTCATTGACCCTGTTTCCTAGACAACTTCTCCTTTGCCTTCAGAGCAATCTGATAAGCATCCTCTACTTTCCTTATTGACATCATGCTGATCTCATCCTGGATTTCATACCTCGGGCCATTTATGTACCTGGCAACTTTTTCCTCATCCTTCTCTCATTGTCCAGTCCCGATGTTCAGCTTGTAGAACTCCTCTGTGTACACTGTTACTGTCCTACCCTTCTATCTCAGGTTCTGCAACTTCCTAAATAGATTGATCTGATAATATTTGGGCATGAATTTAGCCTTCATCTTGGCTACCATCCTGTCCCAATTCTTTATCTTGTGTTTTCGTTTGCTTCTCCTCTCAGCCTGTAGTTCATCCCACCACAGTGTTGCATGTCCTTTTAGTTTGGTGACAACATGTCTCACCTTTTTCTCCTCATCGACATATTTATAGTCAAAATTTTTGTCCATGGATCTTATTCAATCCAGCAGCTCCTCTGCATCCAAATTTCCTTGATACATTGGGATGTATACTTTGGCTCTAGCTCCCAATTTAACAATCGCTCTCAACAAGCGTTCTTCGAAAACATTTTCGCCTACAACTTATTCAACTTTTACTTCTTCACTCTCTGCATCTCTGATGTCCCTAGCATCATGTGCCATCCTATGTGCTGCCTCCATCGCCTCTAATATTGCATGAAGCTCCCTCATTTCCCTTTCTATAGTGCGATTGGATAAAGGTGGCTCCACACGTCTGCTTGGTGGCATTGCGTTGAATTTATCTCACACACAGAGTACACCTTCGATCTCTTCTTTGTTTCTTGAAAAAAAAATTAGCCTTTGATACCACTTGATGGTATCAAACTATCTCCTTTGTCTCCTTCACTTGAAATCTACAGACGAAATCAGGCTCTGATACCACTTGATGTAGACCCCCTTATTCTCCCCTGGAGCTGCACGACCTCCCAGTCAATGATATTCAATTCTCAGAGCCAAATAGGCTCTCTAAAACCTTAATGGTATCAATAGTGATTAAACACAGGCCCATTCAGTCTTCTGGTCCAGGTTCTATGGCACCTATAACCTCTCCCTTCGCACTGCTGAACTATCAGGGTTCAGGCACGAGCTCCTCTTTCATTAAGCCTTTATCGTATGTGACCTTGGGCTATGTCCTTGTGTAAACACATGATTGTGGGCATGAACAAGAGTGGTTTGGAATCAACCCTCTTTTCTCCCCGCAATTCACTACCAATCGCCACACGTCCCTTTTGCAATACCATGGTTTCGATTGTGGCCCGCTCTCAAATTTTTAAATTCCAAGCACTTTATATCCCCGCAATCCTACATGACCATTGATATCGCGATCTCGGATGGAGCCTCTCGATAAACGGTTCAGATCTGCCCCCTTTCCTTCCTTCTCTCTAGAGAACACGTTCTTATATTCTTATGATCTAGTGACACATGTTCCTTTCAAATCAACGGTCGTGATTTTCTTCGGTAATCTGGGCTTCAGATTTTTCAACTCTCAAACCTTACTTTATCTACAATGCTTTCACCCAGAGCTCACTATCTATTAATGTGTGTCTCCTGCAATTCGAGAGCCACAAACCAATTCATCTATCCAGGCTTCGGGGATTTCAACTCTTGCACACTCACTTCTTTCGGGAGTGTTTTCACCCAGAGTGCACGGATCTATGTCACTTGTCCTTCTGAATCGAACAGTTACGATTCACTTCGGTGATCTGGGCTTTAGGGATCTCAACTTCTGCACACTTGTTTTATCCTAGAGTGTTTTCACCCAGAGTTCATGGATCTTTTCCGTGTGTCCTTATGAATTAGATGGTTACGATTCACTTTGGCGATTCGGGCTTTGGGGATCTCAACTTCCGCACACTCATTTTCTCTTGGATTGTTTTACTTGAAGTTTACAACCTATTGACACATGCCTCTTGGTGACCAATGGTCAGGATCTACTTTGGATCTTCGACAATTTTTCTCCTATGTGCATGCAGAGAATTAAAACTCATGCACTTTGTCCAGATCTAACGAGATGGAATGAACTCACTCCCTCCTGAATGGATCTTAGTCGGTGACTCACAAAACCTTCAAGACATCACTCCATTTGAATATTTCTCCCACTATCTCTCTTGAGCTTTCTCTCCTTCTGCTCTTTGACTCCTTAAAGAGTTACTTCGACACTTAGTCGAATTTCGGATCTATGCACTCCTTGCAACAGATTCTTACACAAGACTTAGCTTCTTGTGGGCCACTATGCACACCTTGTAGCAGTCCCTTTGCACTCCTTTCAAATGGAAAGTTAACACTATCTCTTCTGAGCTTATGATTCGAAACAAACTCTGTCACTCCTTGTAGCATTTTCTCACGCAAGACTTAAGTTCTTACAGACGATTGTGCACACCTTGCAATAGTCACTTTGCACTCCTTGCAAAGGAATTTCGCACTATCTCTTTTGAGCTTTTGAGTCAAAACAGACTTTGTCAACGCACTCCTTGCGGACATTATGCACACCTTGCATGAACTCAATGAAGAGAATAATCGAAACTTATCTAAACACTTCACAATTTCATATACTCAACAATATAAATCATTCATTCATGAAAACAAAATAACAGGGAATTGTAAACAATAGCAACACCATGAATTTGGATCAATTTTCCTCCATTATAGTCATTCAATGGTAGATGGATACAACTATGATAAAACAACAACTAAAAACTCAGCAACAACTAAATCACAACAATCTCCTACTAACTTGCAGCAGCCTCATTCGGGCATACAAAACCTCTATATATTTCAGAGGGTTCTTAGGGTTCCCCCCGACTACTCTCGTCTACTCTAGAAAAACTGACTGCTACTTAATTCCATTACATTCAATACCAGGAGTGAAACTCCCAAATCACTCGTGATCATTCAGCTCCCAGGAATTTGATCTTCTTCAATTTTTTATCATTTCAAAAAGATTTGTAGGAAATGCCAACAATTAAGATTATGAAATGATTCAACGACGTGCTAAGGCATTGAGTTGTCTCCCCACGTAGGCTTGCTGACAATGCTCCTACATCAACTCTCCCAAGGAAGAGAGGAACAAGATGGACAATAAGGAAGTCAAATTTATTTTCATTGGGTACAAGGATGGAGTGAAAGGATATAAGATCTGGGATCTTGTATTGAAGAAAACAATTTATAGTCGAGATGTGGTCTTCAAGGAATTTGGTGGAACTTCCAATTCTAAATAGGTTCAAATAGATAAAGAACCTGAGCAGGTGGTGTTTGAACTAAGGAATGGAGAAGATTATTCAGATGAGTTGATTGAATCGGATGAAGAGGTGGAACAACCAACTCTGGTAGTGAGGAGATCTGAATGAGTAAGGAAACAAGTTGAAAGGTATATTCCACCCAACATTTGTTCTGCATTTGTGTTATCTACCACTGATGAGAAGACCAAGTTGGTTAGGGAGGTAGTCGACTTGATAGAGGGTAATCTCTGGAAGGACTCCATGGTTGAAGAAATGGAATCCTTGTACAAGAATGAGACATGGTATTTTTTTGAATTACCTAATGGAAGAAAACTTATTGGTAGTAAGTGGTTTTTCAATAAAAAGATAAACCTTTCAAGTTAGCTTGAGAAATTCAAGGCTCAATTGGTAGCAAAAGGATATTCCCAAGGCCAAGGAGTCAAATTCGTTGACATTTTCTCTCTTGTTGCAAAATCAACTTCTATTAGACTACTAATGTCTCTATCTGGAGTAGTTGATCTTGTGATCCAGGTGGATATCAGTGGCCACCCACCTATTCCAATGGCTAAAAGAACAATTTTCCATTTTGGCAATTTTTTTTACAGTTTTTAGGTCCCAAACTTCTAGGGTTATTTTGAGGCCCTAAATGATGTTTTTTTGGCTCGACAGCTCCTAACATGTAGACAAAGGAATATGCTAGGCCAAAAATAATTTTTACTCCTCGGATAAACCTTTCCAACGATGTATCAAGTGCCCTAGATGGAGATCATATGCAAATGTTACGCCCTTGGGAAGTTGACGTATCAACTACCCCCATCGAGGCCCACACACCTTTTGGTGTTTCATCTCCAAGGGTTAGGGTTTTGGATGTTTAGAGTTTTCTCATTTATGTTTTATTTTAAAATTGTCTTTGGAGCCTCATTGTACTCATCTTCTTACGAATGAGTGTATCCGTCACATCTCTTCTCAGAGATAAGTTTCCACCATTCGAGCAAGCTTGTTTCATTATGCATTTTATAGTTTCAACATGTTTTGTTTATTAATAGAAGTCAAGTTTTACTATATCTTTGTGTGTTTCTTTGTTATACATCTATATTTCATTTCGTTCCATTTATAAATCTGGATCATCTTGAGATAAAATAAATGGATGTGAAGACAACATTCCTACATGGGGACCTAGATGAAGAAATATACATGAAACAACCTAAAGGATTTGTAGTAAAGGGAAAGAAAGAGCTAGTGTGTAAGTTGAAAAGATCCATTTATGGTTTGAAGCAATCACCAAGGATGTGGTACCATGAGTTTGACACGTACATCCTTAGTTTTGGATTTGAAAGAAGCAAGGTTGATCATTGTGTATATTCCAAGGAAGAAGGTCGTTGTTTCATATATGTAGCATTGTATGTCAACGACAAGTTGCTAGTTGGAAACAACATGGATGTTATAAAGGAGGTGAAGAAGTAGTTGTACTCCAAGTTCGACATGAAGGATCTTGGTGTAGCTAACTTCATTATGAGAATGGAGATCAAGTAGTTAGAAATATTTGGTTAAATCAAAGGAAGTACATTGAAATAGTCTTGAAGTGTTTCAACATGCAGGATTGCAAAATGGTCAAGGTACCAATTCCTATAGGAACAAGACTAACTAATGAATAGTGTCCAAAGACACAAGAATAAATAGAGGACATGGCATGTGTTTCCTATGCTAGAGTTGTTGGTAGTTTGATGTATACAATGGTCTGCACTTGACCATACATTGCTCATGCAATGGGAGTATTGAGTAGATACACACTCACACCTAGGAAAGAGCATTGGATTGTTGTCAAGAGAGTGTTCAAGTATTTTTGTGGCACAAAATATTTTACTATATGCTACCAAGGGAAACCTGAAATTGATAGGGAAGTAAATGTACATAGCTTTGTCGATGTTGAATGGGTAGGAAATCTAGATCGACGAAGGTCGACCAGTGGATATGTGTTTCATATGTTCAGTGGAACAATTATTTGGATGAGTAAGTGATAGGTGGTCGTACCCTTGTCGACACATGAAGTTGAATACATGGAAACCACTAATGGAAGCAAATAAATAGTATGGTTGCATAGACTGTGTTCCAATATTGGGTTCAAGCTATGAGGATAAATTGTGACAATCAGAGTGCAATATTTATGGAAAAGAACCCATCTTACCATTCCAAGGAAAAGCATGTTGATGTACAATACCATTTCGTGAGAGACATGGTGGAAAGAAACAAGGTGTTGTTGGAGAAGGTAGACACTTTAGAAAACATAGTAGACTCATTAACCAAGTCTATGAGTGCTGCAAATTTCTCTTGGTGTAGAGAGGGAATGGGCTTTTCTACCATGGGTCCATGAAACAAGGTTTAGGTGTTGTTTCTGCAAAGAAAACAACAAGTGGGAGAATGTTTGGAATGTTATATTCTTTGTAGTGAAAGAACAATCGACTGATTGGCTAGTTGAGGTGGATCGAATGGGTGAATGTTTGACCAGATGAGTTAATTCGAGTCAATGGTTACGTCAAGGTCCAAGTGATCGATCAAAAAGTCGAAGGTCAAAGTGGTAGACTGAGAATCAACTGACGGGAGGTCAAGTGGAAATTGACCGAATATCGACTGCAAGTCAACTGGGTATTGGACTAGTAGTTGTCTGTAATAGAATCCCAAGATTTGTGGGATTGTCTCCAATCACATACATGTATTTGTAACCATTTTTGGGCACCATGATTTTAGGTTTTTACTACTGTAAATCCTATAAATAAGGTGTGTTGTAATACTGTAAAAGCTAATCTTTAGAATGGTAAACTTTAGTTGATGGTCATGTAGATGTAAGTTGAATTGGTTGCAAGGTTTTTCTTATGTAAATAAAGAGAGTATGCTAATGTTTGTGTCTTAGGTGTGGACCAAGGTTAGTCATGGAAATCTTTATTCATTGAATGAATAAGACAATAACAGAATGAGATGCTCAAGGAATGTTGGTTTTCCTAGTTTGGATTTTTAGGGTAAAATATTTGTATATTGTGTGCTTGTTTGTCATTTAATTTATGCTTAATTTTTTTTCTCTTTCCTGGTTGGTTTAGTGTGAGTCTTTATTTGTCATCACTCCTTTCACATGTCTTCCTAGAAAAATTCCCATTACTATGTCGAATATGCCTAAAATATGTGCATCTTGGAATCGTTTCTATGACATAAATACTCTGTATACAAAAAAAATAATCCCATATTGGTTGAGAGATGTGGCCCACAACAAAATATAAGCTCCAATATACCATGATCCTTACGCCAATGGGGGTAGCCACAAAGGAATGGTGTCTCCTCCTATGATAATTTTTTATGAGTTGTAATGTGAATATCTTTCTTTCTTGGCCTTCCAACATCCCTTCGTACAATTTTTTATTTTTTTACTTGTAGTACTCCATAGTACCCCTTTCACATACACTCCAAGGAAAATGTCCATTACTAAGTCAAATACAATGAAAATGCATGCATATTGGAATTGTTTCTATGACATAAATACCTCTCTATACAAAACATTAATCCCACATTGGTTGAAAGATGTGGCCCATAACAACATATAATATACAATGATCTGTATGCAAATAAAGGAAACCACAAGTGAGTGGTGTCTCCTACTAACATAACAATTGATTGGTTATGGTGCGAAAATATTGTTGCTCAACCTTCCCACTCCCTTTGCACAAAACGATAAAAAATCTCACTAGTACTACTCAACATTTCCCCTTTCACGTACCCTCCTAAAAAAAATGCATCTCTATATCAATGGTGTGAATATGGCTTTCCCCCCTTCTACTATGTAATGGGTATGAATATCATTATTAGGGTGAATGTGAATATATATATATATATATATATATATATATATATATATAT
>CBVK0102065087.1:0-13277 GCA_900067695.1 Picea abies
GAACCCTGCTGTCTTCGACATAGATAATCTTCATGAAATGAGTTGACCTCCGTGCTAAACGAGCGGTCAACAGGACCATAAGGCAATATATAAACAAACAAGTTTAGATAAGTCTTACATCCAAAGGATATGCTTAATAAACAATAAAGACAGAAGAGCTAATCTACAGTTACCTCAAGCACAACATAAGCAATGAGCAATGAGCATCCACACAATGAAACCACCCACAATGGACCTCCAAAGTCTTCTTGTTCAAGTCAAGAGAAATACAATGATAGCATTACAATACTTTCCCCAAGCTCCAACTAGCTTGACACAAGGGAGAAATCTCCAATTTATAGGAAGAGGGGCACACTTCCCAAGGAGGGAGGGCGCACCACTTGGAGAGCATATGCATGACAAGTGTGAGAGGTGGGGCTGCCACCTCTCTCCCAACTCTCAAAGTTCGCCACTTGTGAAGAAGGAAGAGGGAAGAGGGGTGCCACCTCTCAAGAGGTGGGAAGCCCTCTCTTAGAATACGCCTCCTCTCCTCAAGAGGGGCACACCTCTCCTTGTTGACACAAGTTAACATGTGCCTAACTCACTCATGACTCACCATTGCTTGCCAACAAGGCTCAGTGAACTCAAAGAAAGGGTGAGTTAACTCAAAACATGTCCCCTACATGTTTCCCACATTGCTGTTTTTTAATGTTTTATTTGTCTTTTATTTGACTTTTGTGAGTAAAATTAATTTTAAGTGATTAAAAATCACTAATTTCACTCACAAAGTGGGTACTTAGGTAAAGTGGGTATTCTGAGTGTGAAAACAAATACCCCCAGGGCCCAAGGCATATAATGCTTCCTAGTACCACTTTTTAACTTATTCAAAATTTACAATTAAAAAATATACCGTTTGCGGGAAATTTTTTATTAACTGAAAACATTAAAAAATCCTAGGGGGGACTTAGCACAATTTCCATATGACTCAAAAATGCTGATTAGCATGGCAATATACATTAGACACTAGACTTAGATAACCATGCTAAGGCCTAATCATCAGTACATACTCCAACTTTGGAGGAAATGAGTGAAAAAACTCAAAAATTATAACTCGCTTAAAAAGTTCAAGCAAGAAATAATTAATAAGTAAAAAAAACACTGTAGAGTAATGCACTCATGATCGAGTCTTAGGAGGCTAAGCCTTTTGCAAGTTCATCATGCGAAATTCATCTTATTACAATTCCCCATGGGGGGCATGGAAATGCGGTATAGAGATGAAGAAGAAGAAAGGTGGTTATATTGGTCGGCTGGACTTCTGAACTCTGATTTTGAACAATTTCTTGTTCAATCTTTGGCGGCTCAACTGCAGGTCCATCCTAGTGCAACTTGGTGGGTAACAATCACCAAATTGTAGTTAGCCTTAGTAAAACTAAGGCCATGGTCTTCAATACTACGAAAGATGCAATGTCTTGGATTTTTTTTTCTTTAGAGGGGATCTAATTGAGATCAATTCTACTACCTACACTTCTTTAGGTGTTCAATTTATAGGTCCCACTTTTAATTTGAGACGAACATCCCATTCGTAGCTATGTAAGAGCTATGCATCCTTAGGAGCTTAAGTGTCCATGTTTCTGGATCCATTTTTAGGACATTCCATCCAAGATGCATCTCTTTGAAACATTTATTAAATCCATTGCTTTCACAGGCTTGAAGGGTTGGGGGCTTCATGGTAGGCCTTCATGTTGGGCCTATGTTGAGAGGGTCCAGACCATTGTGCTACATGGTATGATCCTTTGTGAGCGGATTGTTCCTTGGTGCATTGTCTAGGATGAATTTGGGGTTCGCTTCCCTCTTTTTGATATAGTCATGGGTTCGCTTTCCTCTTTTCAATATAGTCCTTGATCCTTTGATGACTCAATCGTAGGTCATGAGATGTATCCTTATTTGGCTCCCACCTTCTCCCCTTGAAATGGGAAATTGAAAGAGGGGATTAATAGGGTGATTTGGCAGGAAATTCATTGGAAATACATATAGACCACTTGGACCTTTCCTTCCCATCTCGTTTCCCTTGAGTTGGCCTTCCATGTAGAGCACTTTTTGTATATTGTAGATGGTTTTATTATTCGGCTTGATTATTTACAACAATACTTCTCATTGTCTTAGGATTCCTTGGAGCTTGTTGATAGTGTGCTCTCATCAGTTTCCTATTGAGTTGGAGCACCATATCCCTCAAGAAGATAACATCTGTCGACTTTTCTCTCTTTCAGAGGTTGAGATTGAGGAACACATCATCTTTAGGTGGCCCATATACTATGAGGCTTGAGGGAGATTAACACGTCACTATAAAGATTGAAGGGGTCATTGTCCTCTTTCCTATTGAGTTGGAGTAGCATATCCCTCAAGAAGATAGCATCTGTCGACTTTTCTCTCTTTCAAAGGTTGAGATTGAGGAACACGTCATCTTTAGGTGGCCCATATACTATGAGGCTTGAGGGAGATTAACACATCACTACAAAGATTGAAGGGGTCATTGTCCTCTTTCGTATTGAGTTGGAGCACCATATCTCTCAAGAAGATAACATCTGTCGACTTTTCTCTCTTTCAGAGGTTGAGATTGAGGAACACGTCATCTTTAGGTGCCCATATACTATGAGGCTTGAGGAGATTAACACGTCACTACAAAGATTGAAGGGGTCATTGTCCTCTTTCTTTCCTTACCTCAAGCATAGATGTTTGGCCTTGTTTATTAGAGAGACCACTACATTTTGACGGTTGGCATTACGGAATTCTACCAAAGCCCCTTGGCTAATCACTTTTTCCTTATAGCCAATATTGGCCAGTGGGGGGGGTTAAATGTTTATGAGATGTTTTGAATATTGGGGTAACCAATAATAGATCAATGAGGTATTGCCCCTTCCATTGTGTTGCTTAGAGGTTGACTCACTTGTTTAGTTCCCAAGTTTAGTGCAGAGCTATGGCAACTCCCCTATTTTGACTCATAAATTCGTCACCTACTATTATTGCAAAGCTTATATATATTTATTATGAGATAATAATAGGTGGGGTCCCTAGGAGAAAACATACCAAGTTACTATTTTCAAGCGTAACATTTTCCTCAACATGTTTGCATATTATCGTATCAGTTGTGACATCGTTTCATTTATGATGCTTCAAAGTAATGGTATATTGTCAACACACATGTTTAGATGATGCAAAAGGTTTGTTTGCATTTGAATATGCTATATTACAGTTTACGGAAATATTTGTTTCATTTCTTAGTATCATGGCAGCATTGATATGTCACTCATCAAATGAAATTGCGAAGGGTTTGTTTTGTTACTATCATTATATCCATAATGATGATTAAAGCCATTTCCTATACTATGACATTCAAAGCATACAAGGTTTACAGACTTGAGGATTATAAACTTTTAATAGTTTATTTGGTATATGATTTGCTTTTGGGATTGAAATATATACATGTGAATGTGACAATATTCATATAGCAACAAAGACAAGACAAGGTGAAGTTTTACAAACTATATACTATATAGTTGTTCAAGGTATATAATTTGATTGGCATGTTATATATGGTTATATTATATACAATGTTATAGAGCTTGGCCTATTCATATGATATACGCATTGATATGGTTGTCATAGGGTACATGTTTGAAATGATATGTTGGAGGTAGCATTTAATTCAAAATGCCATAATCTCGAGGTTGACATAGCATATGGTATATGGTTATGTGAGTTGATGTGGTATATGGTATGCATTGATGCATACGAGTTTCATATGGTTGAAGTTTTGGCATGGCATAAGTTATATGGTTTATATGATTTTGTTTGATATGCAATTTACGTTGGGGGAATACACATATGATATGAAATTTGAATGTTGACGTGATGGGATTGGCCATGCATCGAATGGCAAGGACGTGGGCATTTACTCACATAGGTCCGCGCTTTACCACCTCATGCTGCTTTGGGTTTTGGTCATTTTGTTGAGTTTGGTTTGTGGAGGAAGAGCTTGAGCTCGTTCTTAGAACCCTCCTCCTGGTGGTTGCAACAACTGTCTCGGCTTCAAACTACTGGTATAAAAACACTCTTTGGCAAGGTATGTACTCACCAGTCTGTGAAACATCTCTTGCAGAGTTTTGTGATTCACTGAATAGCAAATGGCTTTGGTTTTGACTGGTATTGAGTGTGTATTTTTTTCTTCCTTGCTTTTCCGCTCATGTAATGGAAGTATTGTGAATGTTGTTTGAGGGTTTCTATTTGCAAAGGAAAAGAAAATGGTTTTATTTTTTCCCTTTGCTGAATGCATTCTTCTCTCAATTCATAAGTTCACTTTCCATTTTCCCGAAGACTTGTTAGCCATGGCTCCATAAATGAAATGAGTTGAACACATTTTATCGTGGTAAATATTATGAGTTTCGACCTGCGTCCAATTTTGAGTACAGTCTGTCCATTGTTGATTCACCCAGCCTTCAAAAATATGTCATGTTTACTTATCTTGTTAAGTATGGTCATGGGTCGAAAACATATTGGATATGCCGAGTCTTGGTCCAAATTTGAATTTGGACTTGCATACAATTTGTTCACTGTTGGAAACTTATGCGAGTAGCATTGAAGTTATTTTCTTTTGCCGAGTTCGGGTTGTGGGTTTAACACTTGTCAGTATAATGAATGAATGATTAAGTTTTGAATTAGGTTTTGATTTTGGATAAGGGCTGCTCACTGTCGCAAAGTTTATTTAACCAACAATGATATTTTTTTAAACGCCCTTTTAGTTACTTGCCGAGTTTGCTACCCAGGCTCGAACCTTGGTTTATAAGTGTTTATTTGCAAAAAGAATTGGTTTGCTGCTCTGTATATGGGTTCGAACCCTGGTCATATGTGTTGAATGGTTAAGTGGTGTGCAACTTTGATGATTTTACAGCCATGCCAACTTCAAGCTTGGATTCAAGCCTAGAATTCTAGTAGAGTTATGGCCCGATTTTATTTTTATATAGTCATGCACATACTATGACTTGGCCTTGCCACTGTTCTTGGTCAAAATGATAAGGTTTTGTCCCCTTTTAATTTCCCAGGTTACTACAACAGTAATCCATTATTTTTTGCCCGAGTTCGAACTTTGCTAGGGTCTTGTTAACCCCTAGATTTTCATAGTTGAAAATATTGAGGGTTAAGAACCAGCATGCACTAGTTGGCTAGCATTATGAGATTCTCCCAGAGTTTAGCACTTGTGGTTAGCAGAGGTTGGTTCCCATCAGAGACAAGAATATGATCAGTACATGGTTGTTTGGTTCAGAGTTAGAGTTAGCTTGGTTTCCCATGCATTCGAGAGATGTTTACATACAACAAGTGTCCTTACTTTTAAGGAGACACGGTTTGAGTGGGTCTCTTGATAGTTTGGAGTAGTTTTAAGCATATGGGGATGGTCCTTGCATGATTCTAGGCATGATGACACTTTTCGGGGTGACTTGCAAGAACTTTCTATTTTTAGCAGTTTGAGCTCCAAGTCCCAGATTCAGATTCTGAGCACACAATATTGATCCCTGAGTCATGTTGAGTCTTTTTGACCTTTTTTGAGTGACATGCATGATATGTCTATTTTTAGCAAGTGGAACACCATGGCTCGTATGTCGATTCTAATCACATATTTGGATTCCTCTCGGAAAATCGAATCCGATGAGTATGATACCATTGACATGCAAGCACATTTTATTTTTAGCAGTGTTTATTTTTAGACAATTGTCAGGTGGAGGCATTCTCCTAGCTATCCTGAGCATTTTTGATAGTTTCCTACAATTTAGGAGTCAGACCCTATGTTTAGCAGTTTCTATAAATAGTAGGGGTAATGGTCTCCAGAAGTGACAAGTGACAGGCTCAAATTTCAACATGTGGCAGAGTTTCAGTGTGATGTGGCATCTACATGGCATCAAGCAGAGGGGCACATTTTCCAAGGCAAAGTAAATGAAGTCAATGAAGTATTAGAATAAAGTGAAAACATGGCGCATTAGGATGAGGTGGCACTTCATAGAGATGATTTAGCCAATCAGGGCTAATTTTTCTCACTAATCTCCCTCACTTAACATATCTTCACTTTCCATGCATTAATTTTCCAAAATTCCCCTTAAATTGCTTTTAAACTCTATTTTCCTAAAATTTAAGGAAATCCCTAAAAAATAGGGCGAATTCCTCTCCCTTGGCTAGCACATGCATAATTGGCGTGTGTTGATGTGTTTTCATTAACTAAACACTCAACTCACTCTTACCTTCACTTAACTTATCCTTTGCCTCACTTAACTCACTTTATCCCTCACTTCACTCACCATTATTTCAATTTCCATGTATTAACTCCCTCTTATCCTCACACATGCGCCACTCCTTCACTTAACTATCCCTCACACTCTCACACATGTGATCCTTTAACTCACCATGCGCATACACTTTCACTCATAACTCACTGAAGCACGTTAATTCCTAAATTACTCACTCGCACTTATTCCCTCATGTACATTAGTTTCTAAATTACTCACTCACACTTATTCCCTCATGCACATTAATTCCTAAATTGCTCATTCACACGTCCTTAGCTTCTCCTCTTAGGCAATGCACCTTACTCTCTATATAATGGAGAGGTTCATTTGTTATTACAGTCGGATTTTTGTGGCAGCAACACATATTCTTTCTATCTTCCTATTCTTTCTTTCTTCTCTCTCATTCTATAGGCTAGCTACTTTCTTTTGAGCAAGGATGATCATTGTGCCGGTTGTGTACTTGTTGATTGTGGCACAATCAACTCTTTGACAAGCTGATAATAAAGAAGTTTTGTGTTTGTGTCGAACCTTTCTTCTTGTTGGTACTTGATTTAATTCTTACAATTGATTCAGTAGTTCATTACTATTCATTGTGATTTAGTTATCTTATGAGTAGTTTTCTTGTTCTATTTCTTTCTATTTCTCTTGTGCTAACCCTACAAGGTCTCTCCAAGTTAAAACCATCTTTTTTCCCCATGTCTTGGGAGGAATTAAATTAACATGCTGTCCAAAACAAATCAGCCGCTGTTTTTCATCACTTTTTGCAGAAAATCAGACCTCAGGACAACATCAAATCACCCTAGGGACTCCCCCCCGAGGCTGGCAAGGACCAACCCAAACGAAGAGGGGTCTAGCTTATGACAATTTGGGGCTTTACTCCTTTAACTAGCCATTTTTTCATCGCTGAAATATCAGATTTATCAGCTCATATTGGAGGGTGAAAAAGTGTGCTAACAGGTCTATGAGAGGTTTAAAGTTTGTATGAATATTTGAGTTCATTCATTATAGAGCTCCGTTCCACTCAAAATTTGTGGGTAACTTGACAGATTATAATCCGTTTTGTTCCGGAGTCCCTTAAGCTTTGTTCCTACATTGTTTGTCATTTGAGGCCTAATTCATTTGATTCTCTTTTGGGCTATAATATTGAGCTCGATAGCAATTCCCAAATAGTCATAATATTAAGAGCAAGGTCTGCCTTTTTAAGAAGTAGACATTGGTTAAAAAGTTACCAGCGGGCCAGTCAAAAGTTTTTGAATTATCAAGCATAAAAATACAAATGCATATGTGGCAAAGGATTAAAGGTTAATATATAAATGAAAAGATTATCTCTTACATAAATTAGGCATTTTCCCCACATTATTTATCATTTTTCAGGAATTATTCCCTTTTACTCCCAATCACATTTCATTTTTCCATGTCATTATTTCCCCAGTTTATGTAATTGATTAAGATAAACCTTTAAAGAGTGTCAACTAGAAGTTTGGTTTGTGAAATATTAAGATAAAGTGACAAATATGGTTGGGAATGGCACGATGATTCGTCAAGAGGACCTCCTAGTAGCAAATCTATCCCTAAGGGTGACCCACTTGCTAGGGCACAATGTCAACCACCAAAGTAAAACAGGGCAAAGAACATAATGTCCAAGCAAATGTTACATAATCAAAAGCAGTAGTAGATGCATCAAAACTCAAATGCCTCAAATATTGAAATGACACTCACAATAATACTTGGGTTGTATCTCATGGAGCAAGACCCAATGTCTTCTGGAAGCCAGCCGATGTGGTGGATACCGTTGCGATGAACCTAGAGCTGTGGTGGCGAGGTGGGTCTCTATCTATGCAAGTGGACACTGCTGGTCATGCTATCTCTCGGTACTCCATGTCTGCAACCTGAGGGCCTCGAGACATCATCTCCTTAGTTATCCTAGGAGTTGGGGATAACATGCCACACTTTTTTGGCCCAACTTTTTCAGTGCATCTTTTTTGGCCCTGCCTTTTCAGCCCTAAAAAATCAGTCTTTCTTTTTAGGCCCCAAAAAATTGACCCTGCTTTTTCAGCCTCGAAAAATCGCCTTTCCTCCAGCTGCAAATTCACCCTCTTCCTTAGCCAAATTGCTCTCTTTCTCTCAACTCAATGTGTCTCTCACACCTTCACACTCTCTGTGAGTCTCTCACACTGTGTATGTGACTCTCTCACCTCCTCACACAATGTGTCACACAAGTACATGAGCAAAGACTCCTTTGCTCCAATGCATTTTTTGTGTGCCTCTCACTCTCCTTAGATCTGCTTTTATTGTTTTTTAATGACTAAAACCCTATCTCCAAAGTGATCAACGATCGAGATCTGATCTTGATTGCTTGAGATCAACGACTGTGACTTAATCTCTCGTTGAGATGACTTAAATCACTTAAGTCACTGAACTTTATAAAAGGTCACTTTAGTCATTAAATAAAAGCCACTTTAACAATGAAGATGGTATCTAGAGAGTGTCGCTCAAACACTTACACATGCTAGGCACCGCCAATGCAAAAGTACCTGTCCGAGCTACCTCAAAAACTAACACTCCCTCTTAGTGAGGAAGGTACTTCTGGAAACCTCCTCTTGGATCAATCTTTGACCCCATCAAACCTGTTGCTACTATAGTTGCTCCCTATGAACTGGAAGACATCCCTGCTACCTCTGCTGCACTCTTATTTGATCTCCTACTCTGCTCATCCATCAATGTTAAGTCATACCAACTGACATTCTCTGACACTGATCTCTGGTCCAAGATCCCCTTGGACCCACCTACAGGCTGTCCCCTCTACATCATACCTTGTCTGATGCCAAGCCTCACTGTTGCATACAAGGTTGCTCCCTCTGATCGTATGAGCACATGTCCATGTTCGAACATCACTACATACCCCATATCCTCTAGAGCTGATATAAAGAGCATGTTAACCTTCAACTTTGGTACATACATCACCTCATCCACCTCCAGAGGCACTCCTGACTCTAGCTGGAATTTGACGCATCCAACCCCCTTTATTGCATCCCTGGTGCACGCCCCACTCTTC
This sequence comes from Picea abies, assembly GCA_900067695.1. Lineage (NCBI taxonomy): Eukaryota > Viridiplantae > Streptophyta > Pinopsida > Pinales > Pinaceae > Picea > Picea abies. The sequence goes on from CBVK0102065087.1 coordinate 9,364, forward strand.
ACATGGCAGTTTGAGCCCGTCTCCGAAATACTAAGGAATACCGACTTCATTCCTGTCATATGGCGAGATGACCCGTTGTCCACGAATCATGCACCAATGTCCTCCAACTCTGCAAAACTGCTGCTCGAAAGAAAATACACCAGAGAAAATTCCTCCTCGAATTTCTTCGTAAACTCATCTATCTCAGTAGATGGTGATGCTGCTACCTGTGCCTCCTTCTTGTTGAGACACTAGCTTGCATAGTGGTCAGTCTTATGACATGCAAAACATTTCACTTTGCTCATGTTTTTCTTTCCATCTCCCCTTCATTTTTTCGAGCAAAACCGCTACAATCCCAACAAATCCTTGTGCCAAAGTCTTCAGTGCCACTCTTCAAAGTCCCAACTCTGATACCATGTTAAATTTCTTGAAACCTTGCAATCATAAATTTTATGCCAATAATTTAACAACTCAAAATTTAATCTACTGCTGATATAAATTCTGTAAACTATGTTGAAAATTTACAACTGATTTTTAACCATTAAAATGCACAACGGAACCATAAACAACACACACATTTGAACACAGATATTTATGGGGAATGCCCTTGGAAAAACCTTGAAGGGAAAACCAGTAAGTGAGAGGATTTTATTGGCTTCAGAGGAAGAAAAAATTACTACAACTAATTCAAAAATTTCTTACATCCCAGCAAAAGCGGCCTACTTTTTTGGCTGCTTCCTCAGCCCTAAAAAACCGGTCCTGCTTTTTCAGCCCTAAAAAATCGGACCTACTTTTTCAGCCCTAAAAAATGGTCCTTCCTCTAGCTGCAAATTCACCCTCTTCCTTAGCCAAATCGCCTTCTTTCTCTTAGCTCAATGTGTCTCTCACACCCTCGCACTCTCTTTGAGTCTCTCACATTGTGTATGTGACTCTCTCACCTTCTCACACAATGTGTGACACAAGTACATGAGCAAAGACTCCTTCTTTGCTTGCATTTTTTGTGTGCCTCTCACTCTCCTTAGATATGCTTTTATAATCTCCTAATGACTAAAACCCTATCTCTAAAGTGATCAACGATCAAGATCTGATCTTGATCGCTTGAGATCAACGTATGTGACTTAATCTTTCGTTGAGATGACTTAAATCACTTAATTCACTCAACTTTATAAAAGGTCACTTTAGTCATTAAATAGAAGCCACTTCAATAATAAAGTTGATATCTAGAATGTCGCTCAGACACTTCCACATGCTAGGCACCGCCTATGCAGAAGTACCTGTCTAAGCTACCTCAAAAACTAATAGTCTTGTAGCGATCTGAGTAGTCATGGGATGAAAGGAAGACTGCACCACCAACAGACACACCAAGAATATTTATCAATGCCCTGCCTTTCACATTTGTCCAACCATCATATACAATTGATACCCCATGTTGGTTCCAATCATTTGTAAATTTTCCTAGAGCACCTTGGATTTTGGTTTTTTCCTTGTCAAGTCCCAAGGTTCTAGCTTTGTCATACCCGGGGCTCCTATATCCTTTAGGGGCACCATTGAAGGCTCGTACCATTTCATGCCAATATGATGAGCGAAGAACATTGAATGGTATACCATATGCATAAAGAAACCTGAAATTTTTTGCATCCACATCATCTTTACAACCTTGGTCAAGGAAATTTGATAGTGTTCTACGTGAAGACGAAGGCGAGAGTGCACTAGCATGGGGGGATGCGACTCGACTAGTAAACATTCTTTGTGCACTCTCATGTTCAACCTTTCGTTTTTTGCATTTGTTTTTTTCCACCTCCTCTTCTCTTTGGTATTCGAGTTTATCTTTGGGTTCCACTTTCACACAAGTTTTGACTCCAATACTCTTACCTTCATCCCAGTACATAGTCCCACATAGATGCTTTCTCACATAGATATAGGAACCTGTGTATTCTGTATGACAATGGTGGCATATAAATTTTGTGGTTCCACCCCCTTTCCCTCCCCCAAGCCTTGTGACATACTTCCACAAAGGTGTGTGCTTCTCTTTGTTTTCTTGGGGATCATGACACTATCATTTTCATTGTTTACATCCCCTTCCATTCCTTCCTCCTCTCCTTGGTATGTGTTGTCCACTTCTATTTCTTCCTCACTATCATGGGTATTTTGATGTGAATTTCCCACCACCACCATCATAATAAAAAATGGTACCAAAATGACATACCACATTGACATCATCATCATGATTGTTGAACCTTGATAATAACTTGCTACCTTTAATAGAATGACGGAGGAGAAATGGGAAAGAGTAGGAGAAGAAAACATTCAAATATTCAACATAGCATAATATATTAGTTTACAACACATGCATTTAAAAAAAAAACAAGAAACAAGAATTTGCTTAAGAGCCTACCTCTTTAGCTCTCCAAGTTGCGCACGAGCCCTGTTATCGCACAAGTTGTAGGTTGGGAAAATCCCGACCCAACCACCAAAATGGCAACAACTAAGGGACACTATACCCAATGTCACCTCGATACAGATCCTGCACTTTGAGGGTGACTAGGTCACTCTAGGGAGGCGATCCCAGTGACCCTGGGGGGATTGAGATGGATGGAAGGGAAAGAAGAGAAGTACCCCACTAAAGGTCAATGACAGAAGAGGAAAGATGGCTTTGATGACTCATCTCCGGGTGGTTTAATGTTGCCAAGTCTTTGGGTACCTGCAAAAGTGTTTGTACCTGCCCGAGACACAAGAAAAGCCACACTTGCATATGGTATGTTACGTGGACAAGCAAGTTAATCTTGATGTCCCTAAATTGCAGCGATCAAACAATATTAATTATCAGCAATACAATGATAACAAAAGCTGCAATTAAAGTTGCTACAAGTTCAATTAATCATGCAAATAGGTGAACCAACAATGACTAGTCTAGCTTGCACAAAACAGTATGAAACTTGAGCAGTCAAACAAGGCTGTTATAAAACATTTCTGCAGTAAAAAATTAAAATTATCAGCCTTATGGCTGTAGCATACATTGCATTACAGCAGCAAAATTTTCCAATGAAACTTGCCCAAAAAGTGCGCTAAAGCAAGTAGAATAAGAGGGCAAAAGTTTAGCTTAAGTCTAGGGTTCATTTGTGAGATATTAGGGTTAGAACAATTAAGGTTTTTGCAGCCTTATGGCTGTAGGGTTAGTTGTTAACAACAACAATAATTGATTGGAGAAAGAGGACGCATCAAGGAGGCAAAGATGCTAGTAGCATCAAGTATACAATCCAAGTGAGAGAGCTTCAAAAAGTGAAATTGTCACATTTACCAATGCAAAGATTTTATATCTCCAATGCAAATTTGAAAAATGATTCGTGCCTTACTATTGGGTTTATGGGATCAATGAAAGAGATGGTTTGGCTAAGCCCTTGGGGGTGTACGCCCTTGTAATTCTCTTGGCACAACCTTGAAAAGTATTTGACCTTGAGAAGTGAAACTTGGATGAAAATGCTTGATCTACAAAGCCCTAGGGGTGTAGCCCCTTTTACTTCCTAGGGTTTGCAAAACAAATGCCCTCCTAGTTGTTGCCAATTGGTGGTTGGGTTGGGCTTTGCCCAACCTACAACTTGTGCGATAACATTTTGAGGGAACCTACCCACTGTCACCTTAGGCAGGTGTCCCTGCCACTTTAGAGGTGAGGTAATCACCTCAAGGGGGAATCTTGGTGACCCTAGGGGGAATGAGATGGAAAAAGGCAAAGATGTAGAGGATGTCCCTAGGGGTTGATTCTATATGGTATGAAGGTCTTGGAAAAGAGTCTTGGGAAGGTTCAAGGGTTGCCAAATGTGTTGACTGACCTGCGATAGTGAAGTACCTTCCCAAGACATAAGAAAAACAAGCATATGATGCAATATAACTGTTATCCCCGATTTCTAGGGATAACTAGGAGATCATGTCTCGAGGCC